>NMRB01000006.1:315518-341307 GCA_002633025.1 Notospermus geniculatus | reverse complement strand
AGCCTGTCATTACTTCACGATTTGCCAATGTTAAGGACCTTATCAACCCCCACCCCACCCCACCATGAATCCGATCCCCTGGCCCTTCTTGGGAACCAAGATGGGATCCTGACTTGACTTAGGCCCGTGTCATTGCTAGAGTGGAGAACCTGTGCAACGGCTTACCACTGCCACCAGATCGTCTCCATAAAACTCTCTAGGCCTAAAAAGCCTACAGGTCAGTGAGTTCGCCTGGTAGTTGATATACTGTACATGTAGTTATTTTTATAGTTTTTATAGTTTTCTATAGTTTTTCATCGGGACAGCATCCAAGAAACAGCGGGGCAGAAATAACTGAGGCCCTTGGCATCTAGCAGATTGCAAATCAAGGGTAAGGCTACTTCACAATAAGAGGCCATCACTTAGGAGTAATTATGCCAAGTTCCCTCGAAATTTGGAAAAATTACGTGACTGATGCCATATGTTAGCCTATGATGCTAGTGAATCACATTTCAGCTAGCTGGATATGGCCTTTTCCATCCTTAACAGGGCCAATAATGCTTTGGCTTCGTTACTGATGGAAAAAAAATCCAATACAAATCTCTCAACACACTCACACTTTACTTAATCACATTTCAGCTAGCTGGATATGGCCTTTTCCATACTTAAGAGGGCCAATAATGCTTTGGCTTCGTTCCTGATGGAAAAATCAGATTGGCCTACAAATCTCTCGACACACTCACACTTTACTACTGACAGCTATGCACGTTCCCCAGTCTATAAATAGCACACACTGAACCAACCGGTGACCTCGTTTCGTCCTTTACCCATAATTCCGTTTTTGAATGAAAAATATTTAGCACACATCGAATGACAAATTGTTACAACTTTGAATGCATAATGCAGCAACATCGAATGTATAATTCACAACATCAAACGATGAATTTGCACATTGCATAAAGAATTTGCAAACATTGAATGAAAAATGTGAACATTGAATGATGAATGAAACATTGAATGAAAAATAAGATTATTGAATATTGCAACACAATACATGCCATAGTAGTTCAGTATTTGTCCGCTAAACGGCGCCGTTAATATCCGCGACCCGCGTGCTTCTTTGAACTTTCCAGTGCAGTTCTGCGTATGTGATCTCGTGCAGGGGAACTCGCACTAATGTCGGACTGTTGCTGCTGATCGAGAGGAAAATTGCTGTGGCGATGTTGAAAGCGAAGGCCACGGCCGGCAGATGAAACTAAAAGAAGAAGACGACACGTGAAACAGTGTTGAAGAGATCACACGCCAACGATAACGTTGGCGTTAACGCTATTTCTTGCATGTGTTTCATGTACAAAAAATAACGTAAATGTTATCGTTAGCGTGTGCTAATACTCCCTAATATGGTCTTACTCCCGTTGTATACACGGTCAAATTGTTCTTCAAAATGTTCGGAAAATGCGCAATAAAGGATAAACGTGCTGGTCTATACAATTAAGCATAGCATTACTGGAAGCATACGGGATTCGCTGTTGTTTTCCCCTTGGTTCACAGCGATTTCGTAAGGATTACCTACCAGTACCAACATTCTGGCCATGGCTCCGAATATGTACGTCGAGAAAAATGCTGAAATAAAAAAAATAAGTATCCTGTGTTATGTAATGGTGTCTAATGTCTGATTGGACCCTCCATTAAGTAGAAAATTACCATCCCCGGCCTGATTCCGACATGAGTATACTCCAGTCTCGCTCAAATACTCACCTGCAAATAGTGCTAGGAAACACGAGTGTACACTGATGACATAGAAAAATCCCCCGAGAGATGCACAAGTCAGGACGGCATTGAAGGCCCAGGTACCATTGTAAATCTGGTACGGTGGGGCCGCTAAGCTGACGGCTGGAAAGAAAGTACAGAACAATGGAAACCCTAGCTCACTGCCTCAATAGGTGTCATTAGTGGTTAAAACTATTGAAATGAAACTGACATCCCGGGCCTGATTAATTTCCCACACAAAAGGCCTCCACTGTATAGGACCTGGTTTCGGTGTGCTGCCCTCTATCGTAGCTGGGATCCACATTAATTGTAACTTACACCCAAGTACATGTACTGTACATATACATCAAAATGGTTTATATGGTTATGTATTGTGGCTCGCACAGGAGTCTTGGCATGAAAATGAGGCGTGTTTTGAAGGCGAGAAATGAAGTAGTGGACCTTCATTTATTTACCACATACCGGCAAATATGCTGACTGTAGATCCCAGGATCGCGTGAAGACAAGTAGTAGGAGATGCTACCAACATAGCCAATAGAATAAGGACTCCACTAGCGACATGCATGGACCCGTAAATCTGGCCCATACCGTTGGGAATGGCCAACCAAACCTGCGAAAATGTAAAGTGCGTTGCAAAATTATTCACTAAGTTTTGTCAAACGGACTCCTTCAGTTCGCCAGGAAGATTTTTGGAGACACCGGACTATCCGTGAGAACTTACCTGTCCCCAGTCTAAATTCGTCGCGTTCACTGCTGGGGTGCTGGTGTCGAAGTGTGGATTGTTGGTTCCAACAGCCGCCAGGAAGACGAATATGACGACATTGAATGGCAGGTTCATCGCTGGCAGGTTTAATTTCCCAAATAATGTTGCAAGCCCGCTGGCAACATATACACTGGAAAGTTGATTGGAAATCTGTATGTCAAACGTGGGATTTTATGGACACTGCTCAAGGCACTACTCCATAACCAATCAATTTTATCGTTGAAGAAAAAGTCAGATGGACAGCTGGTCCCTCCTGCGTACGTACCTTATGATTCCAAGTCCTACGGTCTCCAGGATTACCCACGGATACCAGACCGGATGCACGGAAGCAGCAATCACGATCCCTACCAGCATTCCATGAAATGTGCACCCTCCCGACTGAATATCTGCTCGGTTTATCTTCAGTATTAACGCCGTGAAAATGGCCGTCAGTAGCCCCAGCAACGCATTGATGGCGACCCAACGACTGCTTACAAACATGGCAATCAAAATGATCAGCCCGCTGATTGGATTATTAAGGAAGATGGGGGCGCCTATTCCTCGGAACAGCCAATTCGGTAACTGCACAAACCACGGCTTGTCCTTCAGAAGTTCATTTAACACGTTGATGTCTCCGGTGACGTACTTCAAAAAGGGGTTTGTCGGCCGCAATGACGCGATTTTGTCCGACCTTGACCCCTGCATGTTTGGTGGTGCGTTTTCCTGGTCAGAGCCCGGATGTGACATCGATGGCTTTTCGTCTTTTTCCGTATCCGTTGGGACAGGAATAAGTTCAGTTGATTCCTTCCAGTTTGCCGTGGACTGTTTGTCCACATTCTTCTTCGGCTGAAAGCATAAAGTGGAAAAGATAGGGCCTATGGTCATAAGGATACTGTTCATTCCCCGATAGAGGGCCTACTCCGATCGTGGTTCAATCGGTCAACATTACAAAGGACATTAATTAAAGTGTAAATTAAAACACCACGATTGATAGGAGGTTGTAATACCACGCCACATCTGTCGATATTCCACAAATCAACTGGCAGGATTTTGTCGAAAAATCAACAGAGGTTTTTTCTTATTCGCTGATTGCTTCTTAAGAAACCTCTGTGGTTACGCCCATGCACACATCTGTAGCCGCCAATTTCGCTAGTATTGATGAAGGTGAGGAGCGTTGATATGATCAAAGAAGTTGATTGCCTCGATGTACTTATTGATGTCTTACAGAGTACAGCTGATACCATTCCGAGGTAACACTAGGTAATTAACGTTGGGTACGAACTGTGCATCGGTGCACATGACAACTGCGTTGTACGTCTAAATCATGCGCGTGGGGGCTTGCACCGAGTCCTTTTCGCCTCGAATATCTCAAGTTCAAGATGAGTATGCTCACCTTCCTTCCTACAAATGACCAGTAATTGAAAATAGAACGTGTAAGACGTCTTGCTCTCTCTAGGAATTGCATTGCTGTAGCAGACAATGTAAGAAGGACTTGCATTCCTAGGATCATTCCTTTCACCCCGACAAGATGAATTTGAACAACAATGCTTGATCATAATGCTCTCTGATGAAAAAAAATCATTATTCTTAATCTTATTCATGTTATGTCCGCTTCAAGGATGTGCACCATTGCATTGCCCTATTTCCGGTTCCTGGTGTTATCCATTTCTTCGGAGGCAATGTATTAAGACATCCAATTTCGGTTACTTAGCAACAGACGAAAATAAATCTTTATTAGCCAACATGAAGGTGTAATTATCGTGGTTCTTTTCCAAACCCCACCTCTGTCGTGACATGGTAAGATACATGTGTGCCGACAGTGAACTGTTGGGTCACAGAAATTGATTCAGATAAAACAGAATAAACTACATGTTATTGTCATAAACTACTGTATATCTCTCAGGCTTGAAATCCACTTTCACGATTTCATTAAATTTGCATGCGGCAGTAGCAAAAATGAAATGAAATTAGCGGAACGAGAAAACTCAGTCAAATCCGGTCATTAATTAGTACTTAACGATTCAATTGTCATTTTTAGCTCATCTGGTGAGTTCTAACGGTGGTGTTTTGACCTTGAAATCGTATGTATCTAGGTACCCTATATATGCGTACATCGAATTTTGACCCTTTTCGACTTCAAATATGGCGGCCAATCGGCCATCTAAAAAAACAACTTAGCCAATGGGTCATATGAATAAAGACTAGCAAATGCTTTTATGTACATGTACATGTACTTCAGATTTGTACAGCATTGCCCAGTGCATTTGTTTTGCAAAATTCAAGTAAATGCATTTTTGATATGACCCAATATCTGATGAAGAGCAGCAGCTAGAATATTATAACTTGGTATGAGTGTGTGTATGTAGATACCTGCTACTACCTTTGCTACATTTTGCTACATAGCTCTATTGCACTTCAAATATGGCCGCCAAGTCGCCATATTGAAGAAAGATTTTGACTCCTATCTTATCAACAGTAAGTACCACAAGCAAAGTTTTAACCTGGTATGATGTTTCCCTGGAACATATTGACTTGACACCAGTTGTTCGTTCTTCTGTTACATTCACCCAGGTGAGCGCATGGTCCATGGACCATTTTTATCAATTACCTTGTAGGAAAACGATCACATTTGCATACCGCAAACCACCGCAACCCATCGCAAGCAACAATCCCAGCTTTCTCGACCAATGGATTAAGTGGGGCAGACTTATTTTCGCGGTACTCTACCTTATTCGTCTGCCTTCCATTTGTGGTCACGTTAGAGAATCCCCTCACCTTAATTAAGGAGATATTAGATGACATGATCGATGGGGCTGCATGGACATATTGTCTTTCTCTTAATCAACGGTAATTATCAATCTGGCTTATTGGTTTTGAAAGGCAAGTTATTTTCCCAGTGGGTGTAGAATTACATGGCGCTCAAAACATGTTGCATCTTTCTTTTACTTAGTGGTATTTACGTCAGTCTGTCTTACTTTTAAAAAGTCGGGACGTGTCCTGTTGCCCCTAATATTAGATCCAAATATTGTCTACATCCAAATAATGTAATGTTCAAAGATGGAGGCAGGGAAAATATTAAACGAATGCTTGTTTTGCTTTTCTGTACGTACTCAGTTAATACAACATTCGTGTACTGTACATGTACGTTGAGTATCTTTTTAATTTTTAAATGTTTTTAACTGAACGCCCTATTTTTTCCGGGGAAATTTCTTCATTTTTTCCTGCAAACATAATCTCCAAATTGTTTCAGGATGTTCATGTAACAGGTGTGTTTGTATCTACAATTGTCTAACTGATACTATACACCTTGATCCAGGGTAGGACATTTTATAATGAACCAATCGATTTATCATCCTAAGGGCCTGGGAATTATTCATAATTAACTTATTGCTTACTGCTACATTCTAAAAGTCAATATTCTGTACCTAATCTGAGTGATTAATTAGACATTGTATCACACTGCCCACATAGCAATATTCGGTGAAAAAAATAAGCGCTATTTTAAAGCTATGTAAATTTGTTTCGTTTAAATCCATTTTGTAGAGAACATACGTGTACTTCAATGTGTTTATCAGGATGTAGAGAAACACATGCAAATCCATTACACCCGACAGATGACAGAAGGGATGAGCAACGTAAGCTGTATAAATTTATTACATGCTTTCCACACTCCCATTGGAGAAATATTCAAATTTAATTAAGCATTATGTAACTTGGATTTCAGGCAGGTGAAGCAAATTGAAGCACTTCACCTCTGAGGCATGTGAGGTGCTGGGTTCGATTCCCGTCAGACCTGGCATTAAAAGTTCTTCCAGGGCGATGGTTTCCTCCATTATACACAAAATCGTTCAGACAGCTTTCAACCCAATATTTCAAAAAAGCGTTCATAATGTCTGACACCATGCCCAACTGGGTTTTATTTGAAACAAGTTTTCTGTCCTAATGTGGATATAAATTACGTACATGTATAAAGAATATTTCAGCAACAGGATAGAGATACAATGTATATTCCATCATGATATGACGATCACGTAAGGATCAAAATCTAGTTTTGAATAAATCTAGTTGATTATGAAAAAGGTGTCACCACATGTCATTTATTCACATGTAAAAACAAATTCAATAGAGAAGGGCAAACAAGAAGTTGGGAACTTTAGCATGCCAGGACGTTTTAATCCACAACAACGCCTGTGTGATTACGCCACCTCCGAAGATTATGAATAGTAGAATTCTAGCGCACCTGCCTACGTAAATTTGATATGCCTACAGTAACAAACCCAAGTTGGACTTCACACCTCTCACCAGGTTAATTTCGCTTGCGCTTCGTGTGGGCCAAGAGTCCTGGGGTATTTGTATAAGCTCACCTAATAGATTAAAGTGTGAAATTGGTCGAAAATATTAAAATCGCTTTTTCAATTGATGACTCAAAAGAAACTCACATTCACGCACCGGCGATTCGTCGACCTACCTGAACCGTTCCGAGGAAACATCTTAAGACGACATAGTAAAAGATAATCCAAAATGAACAGCAGCCTAATCATGGAAACGTCACCCAAATGGCATCTCAGTGACAACACAGCATTTTCATGTGTTTCTATGGTTACCACAACATCGACGCATGTGCCCTGATTGGTTTATCTAGTTGTGATGATGGACGATATAGAATACTATGACTGTATGATTGCAAACATATGATTGAAGTTAGTTATTAAAACTTCAGAATATTAAATTCGATTGACTATATTGCCAGTGACAACATTGTGCCTTTCAATAAATGTAGATGATTGTTATTTTTAAAGGGAATTTCTGTCGATTTTTTCCGATTACGATGTCTGGAATTTGGAACAATGCGTTAAAGAGGCTGTATCACGATAAAAACTCCAACGATGTAACGCTTTTTATTCATGGGACGTAGAAATTTCAAAAACACAAAAGTGCATGTATTTTTTTTATTTTTACATACTACATGTACTTCATCAAACTTATTATAAGTAGAATACATGTATGTAAAGGTAGGCCCTAATGAATGGGAATGTTGTTTATCAAAAACTTTCTTTGGTCAAAAGTGTTACATCTTTATAAAGCATCCAGGTTTTCAAAGGGTTTCACAGTTCTTTAGCGATACAGCCACTTTAAATCACAAACTTTTCTACTTGATCCAGAAATCGCTTTTCCCATTTAATCACTTTGATGCCCATGATTTTTATTTAGGTGGAGCTTTATGTAAATCACGATTTTACTGGGCTTTTAAACCACCTGAAATCCATTATACTTTACTCATTCACGGTGCAGCAGCAACCATCGACCTACATGTTAACACACTAGAAAACGCATTTTACCACAATGAGGAAATGCTGGTGAAGATTTCCGTTACAAAAGCTGACTAGTGCTCGAATATTATACACCCAATTATCCTTTAGGGTACTTGACGAATACCGACCTAAAAGCCACACCACAAATGTTTTATTTCGTTCTGACTGCGGAGGCTAAGATGGTAATCTGCATGTACATGTACATGTAGTTTGCACGCGTGTTGACAAGTGTTTGAATATCATAACACAAATGCATTAGGCTTTTTCGAACAATCGTCATGTAAATTAATACGTACACAGACTTCATCCAATATTTGTTAAAGTTTAGAATCAACAACCGTCATAAAATATTTAGCGTACAGCTCTACAGAAATAGGTGTACGTTCTTGCTCGGGCGAAATATCTATGTTCGATGCTTGCGATTTGGGGCAATGATCGATTTGTTCTAATGGTATCTTATACTGCGGCATCCACTATAAATACATTGAATAAATAAAATAAACTTGTTCTGAGCGGTACCTTATGATATTCAAGGGTCTGGAATTGGAGCCTAATTCACAAAACAACCTGGGCCGTATTCAAAAAGGGTGATCATCGCGCGATTAAGACTTACATGACTTAGACGCGTGTAACTTCACTAAGTGCACACACTTCCACCATGCATTTGACGAAGTTACACGCGTCTAATTCTTAAACAGCCTTTTTGAATACGGCCCCTAAACTTTAAGGGCACGCGAATCCTTGTCAGGCTTGAACAACAGGTTGCCCGCAAATGCACAATAGTTTACACACTCCTGTAAGTTACGTGAGCTTCATGAATAAGGTCCGTGGTCCTTTATACTTAAAATGACGACAGCACTGTTGAAACTCCCCCAATCAATTTCTACGTGCAGACTTGTAGTCAAGCATTTGAAGGACGACTGTATATCAAAGAATACAATATGCATACATGTATCAAGGTTATTCACTCTTATTCAGCTGTGGAAATCAACAACGCACACTGACTCTACCAACATTACCACACACTACAAAACAGCTGTTGTTTGCCGGATGAAAGGGACACAACGAACTACCAGCCCAACAGGGTGTGCAGAGAGGCACTAAACCGAACTTCAAATATCATACCGATCCTCGTTGCCCTCAGAAGGCACGTCCCAACCAGTTGGTATAAAATGCAGGTTGCAGGTTGACCTGCAGGCAATAGTATTTCCTCTGACTTCACCATTGGACACTAATAGCACTGACCCTAACAATTGCCGGTGTAAAGGGAAAGAATGTCCCCAGGAAAAACTGTCCCAGGAACAAAAGATCGTATTGTTACATTCTAATCTCTGGGGATTGGTTTTCTATAGTCATGCCGCTTATTCCGTCATTCAACAATAGAAGTGGACACTTTTTACAGGGGGACACTCTGTACCGTTACACCGGCATTAACATGCAACCTGCACTTTATACCGACCACTTCCCAAACGGCCAGGCAGCAGGCGAGGACTTCGGCAAAGGAAGAAGGGTGGGGTATGGCTTTACGTCCGGGGACCCTCCCGCCACATGACTTCCTCTTACAAAAGCTGCGGATCATATTAGCTTTAAAATAATAATAGAAAATATCATTACCTTCAATGTAATCATAGACATATCATCATTAGCACCCTCCATCTTTCTCTGTTTGTCTAGTTTGGGTCCCTTTCCCTGACTGGTTCACAAAAACCGCGCCTTTCACCGTCCTAAATACTACGGACTGAATATCTCGATCTGCTAGAGAATCTATATGGAACAGGGTTATGCCAACATACAGCACAATGGTTGCCTTACAGTCATCGACTGAACAACTGGCATTGTAGGCCTAGTACCATTGAATGACACTTCACCTACAACTGCAAGGAGAGTAGGGAACATTTTGAATTATTTCTCGTTCTGAATGGACCATATGACCTCTCTCATGCGTCGTTACCGCCAGCATGCGGGGTGACACTACAATGTGGTGGGAGAAGCGTTCGCGATAATGCACAGGGCGAATCTACATGTAGGCCTACATACATCATGTGAGCAGAACGTCATTCAACTCCCCTCAAACACAGTAGATGGATACTCTGAAAAGAGGGGTCAATCACGTTCACTCCGAATTTGCTGATTCGGCAATTTTGTGATATAAGAATTATTCTGCTGTGAAAAGAATCGACAACAACTCGTACAAAATCAAATCATGTTTACTACTGCACTGACAGAAGTGTTCGAATACATGTAACTCGCTTGAGTTGGGAAGTAGGCGAATGTCACATTGGTCGATGATGAACTATTGGTGATATCTCTCAAACAATACGGAAGATCTTTGCCATCGCTGCATGATACGCCCTTTATAAGATGCATGATCACTTCATAGGCACCGAGGATGCAGAATACGAAGCCAGCTGTAGCCGTGAGGATCGGTGGGATGTTCCTCCAAGAGTACCAAGGTTTCTGTCCACACTGCTTTAGGTAGCACAAGGCAGGCATGATGAAAATCAGAGGTATCGATGATACGATGCCCTGGAATATAGAACAGAATGGTGGGGTTAGTGTATTTACCATTGTATCACGTGTCTTGACATTTCGCGTGTCTTGACATTTCGCGTTAAAGGGCCGCAGTATTGCCACTTTTTGTCGACAGACGGCGCCATCGGCGGTGATTGCGTCATTCTCCAATACGGTAGTCGTGCAGTGTTGGAGAATGTATGATTACAATACAATGTACTATGTATAAGTGGATACCCTAGGAAAGAGAGTTACTCTACATGGGGCGAGGTTGATAAGTGGTAGTTTAACAACACTGTCAATAGAGGTCTCCTTTAGCACGGTATGTTTAGCGCATGATAGGGAAGGAGTATTGTGCCTCGTTAGTTCCCACAGATGCACACGCGATTTGGTTTCCGATCTGTCCAAATGAGGTTCAGGCTGATCAAACAACGACCTAGATTAGATATTTATCTGATTAAATATTATTCGATTCGATTTCACGCGAAAATCGTACTTACGTTAATTTCCATAACAATGCTTACGCAACTTGTTGCCATGGCAATGGCGACCGTTGAACAACATATCGCGAGAGTTAACATGATATGACGTGACAAGGAAGTCCCCTCGTCGTTGGCCCAAATCGTATCTTCAATCACCTTGAAATGAATCAATTAAAACTAATCATACTTGATATTTTTGTCGCGGTGATTTTTGCAATTTGTCGTATGGCAAACCATGTCGTTTTTATCAGCGAGAGTCTTCAAAGGGTGTTGTAGGACTTTGGCCTAAAGTGTACAGTAAATATGTACAGCTTACAGTAGGCTACACACGAAATGTACACTTAAAGTCTCACTGTATTGAATTCAGAAAGTGCTTACGTCCGCCGACGTTAGTGTAGTGTAAAATGTACCATGCTGTATGTCAATATACTAGTAGAGCTCTGTCTGCAGTTTTTTCAATGTGCACTGAAACTAGGGCTTGATTCTTTGACGAACTATCAGGCAAGCATTTTGGGGACCTTTACGACGTTATGAGACCTTTGCCTCCACTCTCGGCCTATTAAAACACTTCGAAAATGCTCTAAAATTCAATACAGAGGGGCTTTAACAGGTAAGAAATGGACATGAAGGCCAACCAGTCTGTATCAAATAAGGGAAGAGCGATGCAAACTTGATGCCAACATAATAATTTTACAATTCAATGACATTCCCTTCCCCCTCCTTACTGGCAGATGGTAAGAAATCAACTTCAAGCGACAGTTACCTTCCGGACAACGAAACATTGTATGGGATAGGTCAGCAAAATGTTGACTCCGTAAATGGCGCGGGCAACATTTGCGAAGTCATCGTAGCTACAATAATTTTCGAAAACATCGCCTGAAATGAAAAGAAAAATACAAGGCGTTGATCTGCCTCTCAGCAGTTCTAGCTGGCTATACTTGGTATGGCCCGTACTATACAGAGAGACTGGGGACACCCAATGTTTCGTCAGTAGTAACACTTTTTGTTTACGGTACCAGCTTATTTCTTCAATTCCTTTATCTTGTACACGCTCACACATACCAATATCAAAAATAGAGTCCTCTCTTATCTATTTTGCCATCAGTGATTGGAACATGGACATTAAATCAGATAAATCCGACAATATTCTTGGTAACTCCAAGCACTTAAAGTTAACCTGATGAAATTACCTTCTGTAAACCCCCTAAACGTAGCATACCCCCCAACGCTGAAGAGGATCATCAAGGCACTGGTGACACAGAGACTTGTATGCACGACAATCGACCATGCTCGTTCAGTCTGTTTTTTCATCGAATCGAAGACGAGGAAAGAATTGTGGTGACAGATGTACGCTGAATTATAAAGAACAGTGTTATAACCTAATGGAAACTAGAAGTACCAATTCATATTCGGACATGATAAGTATACAACCCAGTGTTTCATAAAGCTGATACAATACACGCCACGTCCATGTATATGTACCTACCACTTGCAAGCTACAATATTGAGACGATGAACGACATAGATATCTTTTTTTGTTGTTGTAGGTACATGTAATTGGTTACACACCTGTTGACATAATGCTTACACCATTGGCAAACCGTGTACTCGCGAATTGCCAGTCATCGGACGCAGTCGGCCTGGAATCAACGAAATCTTGGCTTCATTTTTTTTCTTGAAGTCCTCGCCAACACAATGGGCGATTTCAAAGTTGGTGTTAACACGGTGTTTACAATGCTTTAATGCATTGGGCGATTTCAAAGTTGGTGTTAACACGGTGTTTACAATGCATTAATGCATTGTAAATACACACACACACGTACAGTGTTAACACCAACTTTGAAACCAATCTAACGAGCCCCATACATTTTGTGGGCCTGCAATAGGAGTTACGGTTGAGCTGGGTAATAGGGAGTTTTCGCAAAGCCCCCGAAACGCCAACGCGAACGCTAAACCCATTGTTCGATGCCACGAAGAGAGCACCGAACAAAAGGATAGCCGTTCGCGTTGGCGTTTCGGGGGCTTTGCGAAAACTCCCTATTAGTCATCTTCATACACGCAATACACGAGAGGGCATCATGGGACTGAAGACGGTATTTTTGCGAGGTCTCCCTGTAAAGTCATGTACATTTACATACCAGCCTTTGTTATTTGGTTTTCAGCATTGGCTTGGCTGCTGTCTTAATTTGGGCACGTATTGGCGCACAAACACGTTTTCTTAGGATTATACTTTGTATATGATGCAATCGAATGGCCCTCGCACATGGACACAACTTAGGGACGATAACGACTAAGAATTATTCCTAATTTCGTTTGTGATCATCACTGAGTACAATGTACATGTATGGTATTAGAGGAGGGGTCGACAGTGCAGTTGTGGGGATACTCACACGACGCCATCTCTTGTGTACGACTCTAACTTGACGTATACGAATATCACAGTGAAAAGGATGACCAGGAAAGAAACAGCCGAAAACTGTATAAATGATTGTATAATAAGGTTAGATACCGACACAGATTTACTCGAGAGAGTTGGGTAACTTAAAGGACCACAGTATTGTCACACTTCGTCGACAGCCGGCGCCACCGGCGGTGATTGCATCATTTTCAATACCGGTACGCTAGTTTTGCCTTTCGCCCCTGTGTAGGAGAATGTATGATTACAATACAATGCATACGTGGATACCCTGGGAAAGAGAGTTACTCTATCTGGGGCGGGGTTGATAAGCGGTAGTTGAACAACATTGTCAATAGAGGTCTCCCTTAACGCGGGTTGTGCAGCATAGGGAAGGTATATTGTGCCCCTTTAATACTTACCTTTGCATACTTGGATATATTTTTGTACATAGACAGAGGAATAGTGATCAGTAATGAAGAAAGAAAAATCACAAACATCCGATTGGTCAGGATTGAACCTGCCAGGGCGTCTGCAATGAAAGAACACAATGGCAGATAGAATTGAAAAAGAGTGAGCCAGAATGGCTGGTCTAGTTTCACCAAGTTGTCAAGTGTGTACACATGTAGGCCTACAGCATTATGTATCATACTGTTTTAATTGGCTATCTGTGATAGCTAACCAGATAGCTATGTGATAGCTAACCAGAAATTTGTCTTTTCCCTGAGATGCTCGTGTTTACTGTTGAATTGAATGTCACCTGTCTCGAACTCTCTCAGAAAACATCAGCATTTTTAAAATGAGAACTTAAAGATAAATCGTCGGCAAGTCTAACTCTATTTACCTCCTCCGAGTCGACCAATCACTTTCGTCACTGTGTCGCCAATGATTATATTATAACTGATCATTGCTACAAGTAGACAAAATACATACAGAGGCCGATATCTTGGTGAACATCGGTTTACACTCTCTACGATTTATATGAAAAGGTTTTACCATTTTCCTTTCTTGATTGTGACTTTTACAGCTTCTCTAAATTTCTTATAGTTTGCACATCATAGTTAACTGGGGCATGTGCTGCAAATTTCAGGTAAGTACAGTAGATTAACATATACAAGTAGGCCTAAATGACCATTTCTGAAACGACCGTCAAAAACAACATATCAAACTGCACGACAGCCTCATGGCCACGCAGAAATGCATTTATATCATACATGTAATTCTACCATGTAATTCAAAACAGAAAAAAATGCATCCCAAAATAAACTAAAGCAAGATAACAGAACTGTGATTCTGAAAGGTCCCATGCCATGAGCTGTGATCGAAACTATTAACACAAGGCACAAAAACCAAAGGGCCCAAAGCAAGACNTGTATTCGTGAAAGAAACATAATCTATTGCCTCTTACCTAAAAATGGGAAAAGGAACTGCATAATTATAACGGCCGCGTATCCAGTAAACCCAAAACATCGCCTTACAAGAATCTGTGCGTCAACAAAAGAGAAATGAGAAACTCAACTTAAAGTCTGAATGTGCAGAGTGAAGGCCCACAACGTTCAAGTTAAAACAGTGGTTTCGTTGCAAACATCACAAAAATCACTTTCCTTACCGATATACGGGTGTAGGATTTGCATGTATGTAACGCAAATATACCCGATCCAACCGAATGATTTGACAGCAACGGCCTAAACGTCAAGTATTATGTTAGTTGTACACAAAAATCAATAGGAGCTGTCAGCGAGTTGACCACTAGGTGTCACTAGGGCCCAATTCAATGCATCTAGCGGACCCAGTCATTATCGATCGAGCAGCGATCATAATAGATTTCCTGTACATTTGGTCCGCTAAGACTGTGCTGCCATCTGTTAGCAATATGCGCGGCTGACTGCTCCTATTGGAGAAAGTTGTCCTGTGAGGTCGAAAGGATGTTAGAGTAGGCCTACACCTGTCCCCAGTGTTCAGTTGGCCATAGGTAAAGACCCACTAAACACTGGCATGATTGGCGCCAAAAGTCAAGAGACAATAGACAAAGTCAATAGACGGCGCTGTCTGACGAGGAATCCAATCTAAAGCCATCACAGGTTTAACCAACACCACTGTAACACACTTTCCGATTGGCTGAGATACGTGTACAAAATATACACTGCGTGTTCATGTTCATACTCGCCGCAGATTCCCAGCACCGGGGATTTCCCGAATCGGACAGCTAACGCTAGCCTGGTTCCCTGGCCACCGTCGAGATGGCGCTGCGTAGAGGGAGCCGTATACGCAGCGCCATCTGGACGGTGGCCAGGGAACCAGGCTAACAGCTAACGCCGTCTGTTAGTGAAACTTTCAGGCTCGCATCAACTGAAGCAGTTTCAGAGCGCGGGTAACTATAGGCCTAGTGCCTAGTGGGTAGCAGCTTGAAACTGCGGGAGGAGTTTAAGAAAACAGAGGCAAAAATAGTTCCACTGAATCACTCGTTCGCGCGGCGTCACGCCGTGTTTCTCACCTGATATGTAATAACTTCAGCTGATATCGCCGCCTTCATTAGAATTAGCAGAGAGTAGTCTAAATGAATAAAAAAACTGTAGTCACAAGACAATTGTATATTGAATTATGTACTGCAGTGACAGTGATACAAGCAACGAAAGTACAGAGATTCAAACAGGGTGGGCTTTTTAATCCTAAGGTAAGCTGATGGTCATCACAATCGAGACTCCGTCGTTTTGTTGTTGACGTCCGAAGCTGGGGTTTTTGCGTAGAATAGACCTTTCCAACAAAGATGGCAGTCTAACAATTATCACCATATGACATCATTCAATCGCCGCTGGCACGCTAAGCTGGTCAAGCGGGCCATGACCACAAAAATTTATGTAAAATAATAGACAGCTTGCGAAATTAGCGGCCGCCATCCTTTTTTACGATTTTGCCGTTGCTTGGTTTTTTTCAATGGGATTTTGCACTGTCAGCGGCGTTCAAAAAAAGAAAGGTCATACAGTAAGCCACTAGAATTGCATAGATATTTTAGCAAGTAAGCAGCTAATAAAATATACTCGAAGTATATTTGAAAAAGTTCGAAAATTCGGCTAAATCGTAAAAAATGGCGGCCGCTGATTTCGGAAACTGTCTATTGTCTGAGACGATCGGTTTGGTAGTATTACAAATGTATATCATACTTGGGCAATGAATGGCCCCGACGCCATGTGGAAGAACTAGCAGGCAACCATCTTATTGGAAAGGTCTATACGCAGAATGTTGACCAAATCGTCATCTTACCTGTAATAAGGCCGATACCTACGAACATGAGTGAGCCAAGCCCAATGCCGCATTGTAGCATCGCATAAGGAGAACCTGGGGAATGGAACAATTAAACGGAAACGGAAAAAAACAATTTTTGTTTTTCGATAGGCTGAAAAAGCGGATCATGCATTTTGATTGTGTCCTTTGATAGAACCAAACATAGATAAGCGAGCGATCTATTTTTGATAGAACTGACTGAACGAATACTAGTTGTAGTGATTGAACGCGTAGGGATGTCGGGGGGGCTGCACATGTACCAGCACTGCGAAAGGATTGTGGTACTTTAGGGCCTACTTACCTAGCATACCAGAGCCAACGATTGATTTGACCAGGTTGATGGTGGCGCCCAACAACCCACTTTTTTTAGCAGCTTCATCATTCCCATTATAATCCTGAAAGTAAGAACGGTGTATGTAGGCCTACCTCATTCAATCACTTTATACTATGTCATGACCCATGACACAGTCTCTTCGACGCTAGCAGATGGACGTTTCTTCTTACTTCGTCAGACAACAGTAGAGGGTCACACACAGATGGGGAGCGTCAAGACATATTACAACAGTCCTGTACTTCAACACCATCGACCGCACTGTAGGCCTACGAAACCTACCTTTTTCTCAGCGAGCGGTATCTTCTCCATTCAGTTTGCAAGAATATTTTGGGTGTTTATAAAAAGTATTTGAAATGATTTGGCCAGTGTCGTCACAGTCCAATCCAATTCCACGAGAGACCCAAACAGGTCTATGCTTGGGGTTCGTCGGCCATTCGTTCAAACATGTCAAAATAAGAGTATGTCCACATGATTTTTAATAAAATGGACGGCTGTTTGAATAACTACTGCAGGAGATCTAGGCCTATGTGCACAATCACTAAACTTTTGAAGCACATGCAAAATCTCTTGCCATGCAGTGAAGTTGTCCCTTGTGGCCTATAATGTAGCCGTGAATACCCTGATATCCAACATCAGAACACAAAAAAACGACACACAAAATGACAATAAACGTAAAGTCGTCTCCGAATTTCGCAAATTCGCGGGGTCTTCCTCAGGCACTTTTTAGTAGAGATCCCGGATGTGAATGAGCTGAATACTGTGAAATTCGTAAGAAATGTACCAAACGTTTGCAAAACATTAGATTTCGCTATGTACATGTACTGATGTGAAATCACACCCCACATCACTCGAATCAATCATGGCAATCGAATACAGGTGTTATGAATGGTGGTACACCTTGCAAGAACAGGTGTTTTTATGTTGTTTTGCACTGCACATGACATACAGCTACATGTACATGTACATATGAATAACAGTGTCCTCTCACCATGAACACATGCAACAGTAGAAGTTCTCGTCACCCAAGGAGTAGTCAGCTGCGCTTATTGCCAAAAGATGGCAGCAAAGTTCTAGTGGACTAATACAAAAGAACATTCTCTTGATTGGTGCTCATTCAGCCATGAATGGGTTCGTAGGCATTGAATAGGAGCTGTCAGTCAGTACCAGAAATTCATGAATTCATGAATTTTTGGTTTTACCAAAAGGAATCACTACGGTCCAATGCAATGTCTAGCGGAGTCATTTGTGATTGATTGGGCACTAAGGCCGTGAAGGCTAGGAGCACATCATGACATATGGCAAATCTCAATGCTGGAGGGGTGTTTTCAAAGTCGACTGACCATGCTAAATGACGAGCAGCGTTGGGTCAGTCAACTTTAAAAACGCCCCTACCGCATTGAGATTTGCCGTCTACATGTGCGCTACATTATTAGGAAAAAACTTCACATGATATTTGTCCGCTAGGACTTTGTGCCTTCTTTTGGCGATACATGTAAGTGCGGCTGACTGCTTCTATTGGACCGTTGTGGCCCCTATTGGTCAACTGATTAACAGCTCTTATTATTTCGAGACAAATAGGAGCAGTCAGCCGAAAGATGGCAGCAAAGTTCTAGCGGACCAACACCGGGACCAACACACAGGAAAATCCACATGATTGGTGCTCGATCAAGAATGAATGGGTCAGCTGTATGCATTGAATTGGGCCGTAGTGACACCTATTGTCGCTAACAGCTCCTATTGCCATGGAGGGACATTCATCATGTTCGTCGAGGATTGGCGTGGAATCAACTTGCCTGCTCCAAGTCTGTGTAGCGATTGTGATTGGCATTATCGGACTTCGACAGCAGTTTCATGGTGTCGCTCGCCTCAAGGTCATCTACAATAGTCGGCATGGTGGCCACTCAATCTAAAATGAAGCCAGTAATTTAAGTCGGTGAGAGAGAGAGAGCGACAAAAATTATTGGCCTCTGCCGCAATCTACATATACATAATATGTAATTATTTTAGAGGTGGCGGGTTCCTGCGCTTACAGCTTGACCACGTGGTCTATATTGAGCCACGGGGGAGGGGGGGGGGTAGTGATGGGGGGGGGCTGTAATTCAAGATGATCAGCAAAACACTGTCCATAACCAGTGGCACGTTAATTGGTGTATAAAAAAACTAACTTCCTGACGAGCTTACCTCAGATTGTATCCTCACACTTCCTACTCCTGCAAACTTCTGCAAATTTTCGTCAACATTGCGAACAGCTGCTTTTTGAATTAATGAAGTGCGTGTTAAGAGTGTGAGCGCTTCAAACCCTCTATCATGTCAAGCCAGCTCTAAGTTTGTACATGTATTGATCTGCCAAATCTATATAGTTAGGCCTATGCATGTCATTGATCTGCTGACAAGGCTACACCTATAGGCCTATTTTACGAAGCGACCTTGATTTCAAAGATATCAATTGTGAGGGCCTTTCTCTTCAAAACCACACCCTCTTTTTTCACAATCTCGTACCCAGAGTTGCCTAGGCCTGTACTACTTTTGCACAGTGCAAATGCATTGTTCAAGGCGGATGAATTTCTGACCGTTGCACAAGCAATTGCGTAGGGATTAATAAAACATTAAATCCAACGGAATGTTAAAATAGTAGTATTTTTACAAATACTGGGCCAAGTGTTAATTTTTGGTATGATTAGCTTATCAAAATAATTTGTTAAATTCGATGAGCACAAAAGAATCTTGTGCTGGGTTTAGCCGTTTTCAGAGGTCTTAGCCGAGGGACGATGGTGGCGACCTCTTCAGATTGCTCTTTTTTAGCCGAATGACAGTTTGTCTATAGAAGAGTTTGAATACAATATCAGGAATATGGCCTCCATTATCAAGTGTTTACCGCAGAATAAATCTCCCCCGGTTAAGATAACCAATACAGGTGCACATTGTTTTGTGTTAAATTGGAGAGGCGACGTTTTGGTCACCTGAAACGCCGAAACCTGTAAATATTTCACGCGATGGGATTTGCTTCCGGGCACAAACTGTCAATTCCAGGATAACGAGGTATCAGACTTTTTTTTAGTATACAGTAGTCTCTAACACTGCTGTCGACATCCCACTTGTCTCGCAGATCCAATTAATGCGGGAACAAATACAGGTTCTTCACGTGACGTCATCACATTCCCTTGACGAAACGATGCCGCCATATTGGCCGTGAAAATGTCAAGCGACATCACGGCAAATTTACAAATTACAAATGTTTATTGTTACCAGTAGATATTACATCTAAACGGTTGAAAAGTACAATAAACTTTGGGATGAACTTTCGGCATGAACACAGCGTCAACACACAGATCGTGATGTCAAAATATCAAGGTGCGACAGTTTTGACGTCGTCTCCGCCATTTGACGGCCAACATGGCTGATTCTTTGTAGTCACGTGACCATTGTGACGTCAGTGAAGAAACTCCCTTAGCAGCATCCTCCCACCACAGGCTGGGGTTTTTACCTCGCTACGCATGGTTTATGAAGAGGAAGGAGACAAAGCCCTGCCATGGGAGGATGCTCAGCAGCAAAACTGAGATCAACAACCGTGACTTTTGCGACAAAGTATACAGTCATGTACATGTAGCTGAAGCTGAATCATCCAACCGATCATATAGCCTTTGTTTTCTGGGGCAGCCATGACTTCATAGCGGCACCGCAAATATTTACACCTGTTTTTCATTTTTGCACCTGAATCCCAATCATCGATCAGAACTCATTACGATGGTGTAACGGGAAAATATTCGCTCAGGTAGGATACGGCTGCAGGTGCAACACTAAAAATAAACATCCATTAGGAGGGAGCTTCCCATACATAGGTCGTAATCACAACCATATGCGGGTTCGTTCCACCCAACCTCGGCGAAACAAACGTGCATTTCGCCAAATGCTCTTCATATCCACATGGTAATAATGAGTCAAGCCGGATTGAAACGAAAGGTAGACTGGAACGAAACCGTGGCGAAAGATTCTACGGACGACTAAATTGATACAATTTGGTTTGAAATAAATGCTGGTGCCATGGATCTGTGCTAGTTTCTTGAAATGGCTGGGAACTGGGGATGCTTCTTCTTTCCAAGTGAAGGTTCTTTCTTTTCGTTAGACTTCGCGAAAAAATTACGTTGTTGACAGATTTTGACCGATTTAAGTGAATTGCCATTAAGAATGCTCCGAAAGGAAACAGGGAACAGAGATGAGGACATTATTGCAATCATCAAGATTTAGACACACTGTCTAATAATACCTGTAACTGTCCAAGTCTATGTTATGTAGCTTCAGAACAACATACATGTGTATTGTGTAAAATAAACTATATGTGAGGTGTGTGGACAGAATTTAAGAGATCAAAAAAGGTTGTCGATATGGGTCATACGAATAAAGACAAGTAAATGCTTTTACTTGAATTTTGCACAACAAATGCACTAAGGCAATGCTGTACAAATCTGAAGTAAAAGCATTTGCTAGTCTTTATTCATAGGACCAAAAATTCATAAGCGAGCGCTTATCGGACGCATGGACTGGGAATTTCGAATTATCAAAAACTTAATGCTATATAAAAATTCCATTTCGTTGTGTATTCCTTTACAGCCATTCTTCTGCTGACACGACAACTTTTTCAAATGCTTGGATCAGGAAAGTCAAAGTCAAATGTTTTTGTAACCTGAATATCTTTTTTTCATGAAGCAGCATATTTAGGCCGAGTTCACATCAGTACTGTGCTGTGCAGAAGCAGTATTTAGCTCAGCTGAACTCTTATTGGGAAGGCACACAAACAAACACAGACTTCTGTTACTGCATCGGTACATCTGCCGTAAATGTGTTCACCAGATGTGACTGGATTGGGTAAAAACATCCACGATGTCAAGTATGTACAAGTACTCAGAACTCTCCGGTCATTATATTAGACAATCCTAAGTAATGTCTAACGAAAAACCTAACCCCAGCGGCGGGGAGTCCGAAACAGGTGGTCTGAACACACAGAGGCATGTTGGGAAATGTTTGGATGTTCAGCAGGGGTCTGTGGAAAATCTGGCAGCAATATTTTGAGAAAGACATCTGGAACGATTAAAAACTGCAAGACACGAGTTAAGAATCAAAGCAAAAAAATAGATGCCAACACGTGCAAATGAACAACTTGATTACATGTAATCACAAAAGACAATGGAGGGGAGGCCTATAATACGTTGTTGTCATTCCACATCCAAGCCCTCATTCAGGGTACTCAAATGTTATTTTCAATTTTGACTTTCCTTAAAACATGTAAAATATTTGACAAACGACTGAACAACTGTTCTGGTCCAGTTTGCGAGTTGAAAGGAAATGGCGGCCATGATTTTACATGGTGTGCGCAGTTGGGTGACACCACACCTTCAGGGTGAATCTATAAAACAAGCAATAACACAACAAAAGTCATCAAACTAAATTCAATATTTATTCCTATTTACAGTTCATTGAATCCTGCTAGACCACTTTAAATTCTTGAATTCAGACTACCCGGAGATTCTTGCAGATGCATGCACCCACCGGCGTCTTGTATTGATAGCTGCGAATGCACCCTGAATCTAACTGCTCAAAATGACTCCTTCCCCTAAAAACATGTGCAGCGTCTAAAACAATTCATTTCCCCATGTACCCTTGAATAGTCGATGATTCGACCAAATCCACACGGTACTTTGGTGATGGACTCCAAGTTCTCTAAATCATCCTCGATCCATTACAGGTCCCATATCTGTTGATCAAAGTCACGGTGTAGCCCACCTTGAGTTATCAAACCACAGAGCAACCAGCATTGTTCTCCTTTAAGATAGACTCGGCAGTTGGTTTGGTGTCGAACCATTCAAACAGCTATCGGTTGGATATTTTCTCCTCAGCCTGCAAAGATATGAAAAATAAAGAAGTTTAAAATCTCATGACCATGAACGTAGTGTTTTCAGATGGGGTCCTAGCTCGATAGAGGGCAGCACACCGAAACCCGGTCCTAATACAATGGACACCTTTTGTGTGGGAAATTGATCAGGACAGGTTACAGGCGTGAAAGGAAAGAATAATGTCCCCAGGAAAAACTGTCTCATTAACAAAAGATCCTATTGTTACATTCTAATCTCTGGTGATTGGTTTCTATAGCCATGCACCTTAAAATCCGTCATTGAACAATAGAAGCGGACACTTTACTGTTACACCGGGATGCCAGTTTCATTTCAATAGCTTTAACCACTAGTGACACCTATTGAAAAAGTCGGCTAGGGTCCTCATTGCCGTTTCATTTGACGAGGCTGATTTCAGATCCAACCCAACGATGACTTCAAAAGGACCCCTGTTTATTCTACACTTTTCTAGTCATCATGCATCCGATTGGATTGGGATTAACCCCCACTACCCCCGATAATGTTATCAGGTACTCTTGGCAATGAAAACAATGCTCCCACACCTGAAGTGTTATGATATTTTGAGTGAAAGCCAAGCTTTTTGGATAAGATTATTCGTCAAGTCTTGGTGGAGTCTTGATGCTTCATTGGCTATCAATGCTTGCCCGTGGGCATTTTTTGTTTTTCCATGGGATAGATATCGTTGGTACATGTAAGTTGGTGATAGAGCAATCTCTTTGCAAAAACACAGGCTTCACGTATAGAACAGAGACCTGGCAAAAGCCACCTTTTTGCCAAAAAACCGCCACATCTAAGGATGTGTGGTCGACAGTAAGAAAAACTGTTCGACATGTTGTTGTAAAGAAAGGGCGACTCACTGACAGCATGTCAAAGATACCATTTATTCCTCTTCTTCTTTGAACACAACATTAACCTGTGTAGGCCTACTGTACACTTAAAATGTCACCGATATAAAAATACGTTTACGTAATATAATTTTGTTAGTAATTCTCTGTTTTTCAGTCAAGTCTGCCACATCCTATGCATTGGTTTCTTGTGAAATCAAACCTTCCGGTGTAGGCCTACTCCTAGGCGTCGGAATTCGGACGCTCTGACGTTCCGTATTCGGACTACGTCGGACTGATACAAGGACACCGAGGGTCATCATTGCATCATTGCTGCACACCACTACCCCTAACATACTATTGTTCGATATCACACCACTACCCCCAACACACTATTGTTCGATATCACACCACTACCCCTAACACACTATTGTTCGATAGCACACCACTACCCCTAACACACTATTGTTCGATATCGACGGGTGAAATCATACATGTCATAATTGCTCAATCCGATCACTGGCGAAGTGGGTTAGCATTGCTTCATTGAAGATGATCCTAATCCCTGCTACTCAAGTTAATCCAACCAAGCACGGGATTACATAGGCCAATACTGTACATGTGTGTGATAAAGCTGATTGTGGTTTGTACGCTCTCCACTGTGCATGAAATACAGTGCGAAGCGTCGGAAAAGAATTTTATTTATTCCCACAGAATTTTAGTTAGGACTTGTGGATGGCGATGATCTGGGAAATCTTCATCTGCCATTTCAACAATGATTTGGCACTTCCAGACCTGATTATTAAAACTCTGCAGCGGTTAAAAGTTCACTGTCTCATCAATGTATTGTGCACTGAAATTCGCACTTGATGACAGGTGAGGTGTCCACCATTACAGAGTACCCAGCAACGTACTGTAAGAACACCAGGACCGGCTTAAAAATTTCCCCGCAGCTCATCAACTTGCCACCTGAATTACCTTCCCTAATGTCTTTGCCTATTGTTTCGCGCATTAGTTAAATCTTAAAATTTTTAACACCTGGAGTGGCATTTCTTTAGGTTGATTCGACGTTGCCATGCAACTCAGCGATGCGTTTTGGTGACATCCTGAAATTAACGGCACGTCAACCCTATTATGGTTTCTCAAGTTTGTATGTGGGCCAAGTACAGGTAATGTCATGATGACACGGCAGCAGGGGACATAGAACATCACGATTAGGATGTCCCCCTTTGTCTGCATATACATGTACATTGTACACAATTACATGTAGTATATTATACTTCTGTTCCCCACTCTCGCTCGGCGTCAATCAGTGTTTTTACAGTTGTCGACAGACAGTTGCACTATTTTAATGACTTGACGATGGCAATTTGGCCTCACGTCTCAAGCATGGGCCATGTCTGGCCGGCTGTTCAATTCACCTTGCCAGCAGTAATTAACAAGGTCAGCATTCGTATTTTTTTCCGGCTGTTGAAACAACAGGCGGAAAGACAATGTGACATTTGTGATGTGAGACAGTCTCACTCAAACCAACACTTCCATGTATTGCATTCGCGCCTGTAAAAGACGCTCCAGTTTCTGTCAGGCCAAAATGTATATGAACAAAGCGAGCCTTATAAATTTTTGATATGAACGAAAAAAGCCAAAATGAAATTGAAAATGCCTTGAGTTGCCTGTGAACAAGAGCCAAAACACGAATCCAGTCAAGTTTATATTGTTTGGAACATTTTGTGACAGACATGCCAGATGCAATAAACCTGTCCATAATTCTATAGCAAAGAGGAAGTTTGTAGTCGAAACACGATACCCCTGAGAGAGCTTTGTGGCAAGATCTCTGTGTATAGGCTATTCACAAAAGTCATTGCTCTAGGCCCGATCCCTGGGCCTACTTCAGTAATATTTTGTTGATCAATTTTTCTAAATATATAAGCTACCAATCAGGCCCCAACGACGCTCTTAATTGTCCAAGTGGATGCCCAAATTCAGCATATTCTGAACTTTGATCAAATATTAGGCCCTACTGTTTATTTTGATGCCAAAGAACGAGAAAGCAGAAAAATTGACACACACAATGATAAATATCAAGAAGTCAACTTCCAGAATCTTGCAAATTTTCGACCCCAACCGGGGTCTTCCTCAGGCACTTTTCAGTTGGAGAGACCAGGAAAGACTCTCTTTTCTGGTCCCTCCAACTGAAAAATGCCTGAGGAAGACCCCGGTTGGGGTCGAAAATTTGCAAGATTCTGGAAGTT
>NMRB01000006.1:279377-304310 GCA_002633025.1 Notospermus geniculatus | reverse complement strand
TACCTGATCCAGATGTATATTCACTAATACACAAAACAAGTAATAATATCACACACACAGCCATTATACTATCACGAGGTCCTTCAGCGCGCGAAATACTAAGAGAAATAATCAGAACTGCCGCGTGGGACGTTTGTTGACGATTCTGGGGTAAAACTCGCAATGGAAAGTTAGAGTACACGTAACCTCGTCCCCAGCACTAAACGTAGCATGCTTCTTCTCGATGCAAGAGCCCAAGAGCTCCTGATTGGCCAGATCTGTAACGGGCAAAACGACGTAGTGATTTCGATGTGAACAAAATTTATTTGCCTCACCTGTACGCTTGATCGTTAGCGATTTGTTCTCTGGCGTCAAATACATGTACATGTACAAACATTCATTACCGGTATGTTATTGTGTAACTGTAAGAGACGTGGTTTATTGATAATCTAAAGCGGGCACTTCTAATCAGATGAAACGCCAGATGAAATGTATTGTGGATTCATTACGTCATATTTCCCCCTTAGGCCTATATATTCTTGATATTACTTATTACCGAATTGAAATCTAAAGGAAATCCAGGACCTCAACAAAAAATCGCATGAAATGTGTGAACTTACTGAAATTATCAAGGAAAATGGTAGAAAGGAGACGACAGTACGTCTTCTCCATTAAATCATGCATTAACGAATGTACATGTACATGTAACAAGTGAGAAAGTGCATGAAACACTGCCGAAGCACTGAACATGCCGAGTTGTAAAAAACTACATGCATGTTCCCGGCACATTCGGTCATATGAATAAAGACTAGCAAATGCTTTTACTTGAAATTTGCAATACAAGTGCACTAGGCAATGCTGTACAAATCTGAAGTAAAAGCATTTGCTAGTCTTTATTCATATGACCCATTGTATCGGTGATTGCTGCTAAAGCCAGTCCAGCTTGTTCATACTCCCAACTCCTGCTCATGTTGGTGTTGAAGTGTTTACGGTTTTGCCAATTAGCTGGCAAATCTACAACGTGTTTTCGTAAACGAAGAATGAGTACTATTGTACATGTATATGTTTACAAACAAGTGCACATTTTTTTCGATGGCTTCTCCTTTTGGATCCATTCAAAAAACGTGATCGATCCAGAGGTCGGTGTTAACGAGTGCAGACCTCATGAAATATTGAACACAACTTGGTGACTCCAAGTAGTACAAGAAGTGGTGTGTTCGCTGGGGCCGCACTCACACACGAGCTCATTTTTCAATCCTTTTTCTGATTCGGCACGAATCATCCGTAACCTGAAAAATGAATATTGCGTTTTCCATTTACTTTTCACAGAGGCGTCAATTTTCTGATTTTGATTTTGAACAATGCTCCTGGTGCATTATAAACTTATTTTGAGGGGGTAGTTCACTGCCCCCCCCCCAAAAAAAACGTATCTAAAGAAAACGTGTTTTCCAACCTTGGATGGGTCGGCAAACGATCGATGGTGTACAATGGGTGTTAACAATAGACGTTCGAATTTTATCACGGCGTTTGTGTTTCAAAACCTTCATAAATTATGAAGTTAGTGTACGAGTTTTATCTTATTTAACAGCTGTATCCATAACAACAAAGTAAGTGTAATATTGGTCCATGCTGAGATGATATCAATTATTTGTCTCATAAATGCAACTGGTCATTAACGAAAGTCATCAACATCGTTTCACTTTCAAGTTGCCAAATAGGATAATCGGCCGAAGTACAGGTGCCGAGTTTTATTTAGTTGCACGAACTTCTCAGGAAAATTACCGGGTGAACGTGTTTCATCTGCGGTCGACATCGAACGGCATCTTGTAATCTGACCGTTCATAATCTGAACACGAGGTAAGTCCTTCGGCTGAATGTTTTGTGTTAGACTTCTGATGAAAGTCCAGTACAATAGTCCATCAGCCGGAGTTAAATCGCACGATTCTCGACAGGACATTTCTAATATGGATGGTATGCGCCATATACCTTCCCAGTGAGTTGTACCAGACCATGTTGTAATATACTTACATGTATCTTTAGTCATGTTATTGGCGATACTGCTTTTTACACTTAGACAGAAGAATGAATAATGCCACACAATCATATTATTGCATACATCTTGTTTTTCCAGAAAAAAATACAAACATTCGGCATCAAAGAATCTTGAAATATGGCAGTTTTTGTCCTGATGGTAGGATGGTTGCTGAGTTACATAGGAGCTGGTGAAGGTAGCATAATATTTTAATTTGCCTAATGTCGTATTGTCGTTGTTATTTCGGCGGTTTGTCCGCGAAATCCAACCGTTCTCGTTTAAAATGGGCTAAAGACTCATTTCCCTCTCAAACAAACGGTGTCTTTGTACGATATTTGGAACGCACAGACTTCAGCCAGGAAGAACCACTGATCAAGTGTTCGGGATGTTGATTTTAACACTGCTACTATGATGTGAATAACTGTGTTTTCAAGTGTTAAGTATACTATTATCTATAATCTCACATAATCATTTTTCATTTCAGGGGTGGTAACAAACCCTGCACCAGCAACATCATGTATGACCATGAATCCATATTTGATGAGCAATATGTACGTGCACGGCGCTAATTACGATTCTCTGAAAGTTACCAACAAGAGAGGGCAAAAGGCGATGACATCTGCCGAATGTCGCGATTATTGTCAAAATCAAATGCTTGCATCCTGTTTGGGTGTCGACTATAACTTCTATGATAAATCTTGCAAAAAAGGTACAAATATCGCTCCCTTCTTCGACCATAGCCTCTCTTACGTCCATTACGGGAGACAATGCAATGGCATAATCGGTATGTACTGCATGAATTTGAAAATAGGAGAGAAATTACTTTATGATTGTGGGTTTGCCAAGCACAGTTCGTGCCAACCTTTATTGCCGCAGCAGCGGGCTGTACAGCAATGGGCTTACTTGAGAATAGTGTCATTTTCTTTCGAAAAATGAACAAGCTCACCATCTCAAAACTGAATATTGGAAGCAAGCTGGGCGCACACAGACAGAAATTGATACAGGTCAGAGCGTGCACTACTCCCTTGCGCCGCCGAGCGATCGAAGGATACTGTACCCCCGTCGACAGGCCGATTGTCCGACTTCGTTCAATGGACCGCCGAAGTGGCAGCATAATGGACGGACCGGTCGATTGACCGAGTTCTGCCAATCAACCGAAAGTTACGGCATGTACGGGGGGCTGCTGAGGGCTGCTTCATAAAGTGACTTAAAGCTAAATGGAAAATGCATTGAAGTTAATGGTACCATGCATCAGCTTAAAATCACGTTATGAAACAGACCCCAGATATCATTATTGAGGGCATTAATAAACTAACGAAAAATACTTTTATTTTTGTCCAGACATCAACGAGTGTACACACAGTGGTTTCTGGAAGCACATGTGCCACCACTATGCAACCTGCACGAACACACACGGATCATACCGCTGTACATGCAGGACTGGTTTCACTGGTAACGGATTTTCTTGCTCCGGTAAGAACTCGTAACAGCGATCTGTGCGACGGCAAGATATGAACTGGACAGTACATAGACCTACTGGTAAAAGGTGGAACAGAAGAAGCCACAGAGCTCTACAAAGCTGTCCACTACACTGTTTCCTCCAAGGTTTAATAACCCATATTACACTGAGACACAACATACTAGTAATACCAAAAATAGATAAGCGAGCGGCCTTATTTATTTTTGATAAAGAGTATCATTTACAACAATCGTTCTTTATCTTGAAATAGCATGTTATAGAACTTTCCAACAAAGATGCAGTTCTCACCATATGACGTCAGAAGCTTAATACCAGTCACGGGCCGCTAGCATGCTGAGCTGGTCAAGCCGGCCGTGGGCAAAAAACGTTAGGTAAAATAATTGCCTGAGAGGATGCGTTTGGTAGTTACATGTATATCATGCTTTGAAAATGAATGATCACGACGTCATGTGGGAGAACGAGTACGCCACCATCTTTGTTGGAAAGGTCTACTGTACGCTTATATTCGAATGGTCATGGTGTCTATAGCCATATAGCCCTGTAGATGTATCCTAATCCCTCGCTGAACTATAAAACCTGACTTTGATTCCTGGGTGACTTATACATGTTATATGCCTTTCACATTTTCTGACGTTTCTTCAGATGTCAATGAGTGTTTACGTACTAACCAATGCCACCAACACGCCACCTGCATCAACAACATCGGATCTTACACCTGTCGATGCAAGACCGGTTTCTCCGGCAGTGGATATTCATGTGCGGGTACGTTATGTTTTTTCCTATAATCGCCATATGGCATGACATATTCAGTATGGTAGTGGTAGCCGTGTTGATCGTCAACAATATCGAAAGGAGGGTGGTAAATAATCAGCAAATTTTCTAAGTTAACAGGGGGTCGATCGGTGATTGCTATCAAAAAAATTATACAACACAACTACGACACCCGGTATTACTGTCACGTTTTTTGCAGATATCAACGAATGTTCCGAAACGGGCTCCAACAAACACCAGTGCGACCCGAATGCCAATTGTACAAACACTGTTGGTTCTTATACATGTGCATGCAATACTTACTACACGGGAAATGGCCGCAGCTGTGGTCAGTATTTAACTCGTTTTCTTTTCTTTCAAGCGTAAACCCCGAATTCCCCAGTAGGCCTACTCAATGTTTAGTTTTCTGGATATTGGAAATTTGCGGATGCGTTTTTTGGACCACCCTGTCAAAGTAACATGCAGCTATTTTCGTTAAAATAACCCACACTGCCATAAGACGACCACTGCCTACTTGTGAATAGCATAATCTTATTATAATGGACGGTAGCCATGTTGGATATGTTATCAACCTGAATTGACCTGTCATCTGCTATACCTTGCTATGTAATGACTGTACACAGTTCGGATGGACAGGACTTTGTGCCCTATCTCCTCGTTAGTTAGGGCTTGAAGCCTGCGATGAGCGGCCTATGTGTACAGTACAATAGGAGGAGAGTGTCCTTACGGTATTTTGGTTTTAATAGAAGTGCTGATTTTCATGGAAGAAGACAAAATCGGCAGTGTGGTGACCTGTGCTACCATCTACAAGAGAAGAGGTGAAATAAACCAGACGCGATGCTGCTGCCTAGAAAGTCAAAACTGCTCCTCATGAATTTGACGGTAAACGATTAACAAATGGATTCCTAGCCATGAAACTACCCCTCTCCAAACACACTCATCGATAAGCAACAGACCCTCTACCACAGGATATTCAAGGACAAACACACTCCCTCAAAAAGCTCGCCACGGGTCAATTGGCTAGTTACTTTTGGCAAGGCTCGGTATCAGCGATCCGTGTCGCGTATGACGTATCGAGCTAATGCATTTTCTATTAAAATCATACGTCATACGTGACACGAATCGGCGATACGGAACCTTGCCAAAAAGTCCCTTAAAGTATAATTTGATAAAACGTATATTTTTTTCAGATTTGAATGAGTGCATAGCACCAGGTCCTCTCCGACATCAGTGCCACACTAACGCCACCTGCACTGACGTAATCGGTTCCTATAAATGTGCGTGCCACGATGGGCTTAAAGGGGACGGCAAAAACTGTTATGGTGAGTGTATCCATCCGCCTTTGGCCTGATGGTGATTTGGTTTGTTTAAATCGACTGTGGCTAACGAGTTTGATGAGAGAGACCATGATATTAACAGCCAGTTGCATGTTCTCATTAAGGAGTTGACATTTTTAGAACTAGGCACCTCCTGCTCGTTGTACCACCGTGGCAGTTAAACAAAATTTCTGAGTGGTTAAGAGTGGTGGCCGCACTGCCTTTCAAGCAACCTCATTGGTCTTGTAGCCCTCTCTATCCGCAAGACTTGTTCTTCAATGCATTTCATGTATAATATCACTTCTAGTTACCGATGGTTGGGTCGTCGAAGACCGATACACACGGGAGACTGAACGGAAGGGAACAACGCTTGTAGCCTCGCCCTCTGTGAAGACCATGGCCATCATCGGGGAGACGGGACCCCTAAGCCATATCGAATGTGTTAAACTCTGTAACCGGAATGACAAGTGCATTTATATGAAGCATGTTGAGACGTACCCTGAAGTGGGACAGTGTATCCTATACAGGGCTTTTACTTAGATACATGTATCCACAAGATTAGTTAGAAAAAAAACATTTGTACAATATGGCTGAAACAAGTTAGGCCTACAATACTCTGAAATTAGCATTTTCGTGATGGATGTTAAATGTCTACTAGTGCACCTCAAACATTCATTGCACAATTATATAATATTGCTTGTACACTATGATGTATGTAAGTATACTTGCACGCACGATTGAATGTGCATTGAACGTTACTTATTACTTTATGATCATATCCTGCTTGGGAGTTGAAAAATGACCGGAAGCTGAAACATCCAACTCTGGTATTTGTTGTCCAGTTTATTTCCAGTTCGTTTTTCCGGAAATGAATTTTCATCTTGCCCAGTCTACCTGCCTTATTAATCCTTTTGGTTTATTTGAACTCTCCATGATGATTTCTGATTTCTGTTCACCAACACTGAGATAAGTGTAAGTAGGCCTGGCATCAATCTTCCTCTGTTAAATATTGGGGTAGATAACCCACATGCCAATGTTGATCATTGTCATGGTAACGGCATACAAATTGAACAGAAAACAATCGATGATGCTGGCCGCCGTTTTCCAATCATTTCCGTCGTCTGCTTCATTTGCATCAGTGCGCATGCGTGTGGAATCGGCCAAGAGACGTCTGATCTCGGTCAGTTCCTGAACAACCCGATCGGTCTTCTCCAGCTGGTCGTGTCTCGGAAAAGATGTAAGCTGCCCATCGTCACCGTCTTTGAAATCAGACTTCCTCTTCGGAGGGTCATCGAGGGGAGAAGGTAAAACCTTCGCCGATCTGTTCTTCTCAATGTCATTTCTCCGGACAATCTTTGCTAAACCTCGGAACACGACGGTTCTGAAAAGGGGTGGAACGGGTAGCTTCGGGTCTCGATGATGGATGTTCAGGATGCAGATGCTCAGGACCACAGAGAACGCTGACATGGCCACTAGAATGGTCAGATAGATCGCTGAAATAATAAAATGTGTATATCAGGATGGAATTGTGATATAACAACGATACTACGACAGTTTATTTGTGCCAGGTTCGTCAAAAGTGAAAGGAATATTGGTCCACGGCGAGAACTTGCCGAACACACAGGTTATTGGAGAGGCATATACCCGTCCTAACATTCTCCTTGCTGTGCTTGTACAGTACATGTACTCCCCGCCGCTGCTGGCCCAACCACTGCATGATGTTCTGTGATAGGGAACCAGTCTGACGTTGGCTGTACATTGTCGTTGATAGGCCTACAACACTGTGATATCGTGATCAGGCTGAGATTGCTGGGTATCGAAGGACGCCCGCCAATACACGGTAGGCTGTAGGATGGTATGCATGAGGCGAAGGGATTGTTTCGGCGAGTGTTTGAAAGACTGTAGGCCTAACCGGCATGACCGGGTGAATACTTACACATCAAGGATGCAGAATCAGACACTTTCGGCATTGAGTCAGCAATGATGAGTTGGTAGACGGTGAAAGCAAGCAGGATGGTCACACTGAACGATATCTTCTCCCCAGCATCCGCAGGCATGGCAAACACCTGCGTCACCAATGCCGATATAAACACACAGGGGATGATCAAATGAATCCAATAGTACAGCGCACGTCGTTTTAACGTTAATGTTACCTTGTAGGCCGATAAATTAAATCGGGTGTTCGAACCTGAATCATAAACGGATGTTGGTACCACGGATGCCTCGGATTTTACAAGATCCCATTCGGTATTATTTCCATAGAACTGAAGATCGGAATCGTTTCTGGGTGTCCTTAATATCATTTTATCTTCAAAATCCATTGTGGCGGCGAAATGGAAGTGACATTCCTGAGAGTCAAAGGGAAAATTTGTCATGTCCAATCTGCATCGGCTCTTGAAAATCCGCTGAACGTTCCAAATGATGAATTGCCAAGGAAGATGTGCCGTTGAGAATGAATAAAGCATGGCTCGATTTTTGGTGATCTCTGTCAAATCGAAGATTCCATCAGTGCTGCAATGGGGGAAAGTAACGTGATACTGGTACTGAAATCTACGTGGTAGGCCTACTGACAAACCTATAACGAACCTGTGAGGCACGGTTTAACTTTATATCATATACATGTACGTTGTACTTTTTTCACTTGGACAAGTGCATCCATAAATGATGATCCCCGAGACCAAACATTTTTTGCAGCAAGTCGTCACCTGACATGATTGTTTGAGAAAGAAGGACGTACATGTACATGTACTTACGACATAGACAGACCGATATACGGACGCCATATTGAAGACGACAGTACGGATACTGAAGTAATGCCGCCGTACTTCTTTGGGTCCCACCGTAGCCTGTTGTCCTGCCACCGCTTAAAAAAAGGAAATTTCACTTTTACCTCATTGTAATCATGGTAATCTGACACTCGCGTTAGGAATTACATATACGTGTAATAACACAGGTTTTTGACGGTCAGTTATCCTTCAAAAAATGTTTTGAACAAAATGGGCACCTACCATTACAAGGCCGCCTGAGATAGAAATTGTCTGCCTTCTGTTGTCCTAGAAACGAAACAGAGCATTAATAATCCGAAAGCTGTCTGTATGTGTGCCATTTCGGAGATTCTAATATATATTAGATATACATGTACATGTAATGTACACTTACATGTCATGACATACATGTATGTACATTAAGTTTCACGACATTATCGAAATGAAATACAGATCGATGGTGTTGTATATTCATGCTTAGACTTATGGGCCGTATGCACCAAACCACACTTGACACTATCGGCGAAATATCGTGCCTCATTTCACCACTAGCGTAGGTGGAAGGCCGCCATTTTGGATTTTGCCGGCGCGCATGTAGAAAGAGTTCGGTCGGCCTGATCGCACAATTCTTTCTAATCAGTATTCAGTTCATTTCTAATACCACTTGTTATCAACACGAAGTCCTTTTAGTCTGAAAATATTCGCCTGGAACCCAACAGCACCACTTTTCAACATCATCTATCATCTAGCGTAGATGCCAACTGGGTTGGCGGTGACGCGGCTGGCCTGTTCACGATTGTTAAAAACCTTTACCAAAATGTAGTAATCTGCACTACTTTCAAGATGGAAACCTAGCACCTGCGCTAGTGGTGTTATAGAAGATAACGCCATCTAGTGTACATCCAGCGTGATAGCCTTTGTAGGCCTAAATAACAATGAAGTAGGCCTACATGTGCATTTGTATGGTTAGGTTCGTGATTGGACTACATGTAACTTGTGATCATGATTGACAGATCGTGGAACTCACCACATCAACGATATCATAGACTTGAAGCCAGGTAGTGATAATCACGGGCTTTGTCGAATCTTCTGGGGGTCTTGCGACTTTGTTGTATCCTGTCATGATATCAGTGATCAGTTTGTCTTCCAGGTTAGCCGGCCCTGAAATATACGGAACAAGAAGGAACGTTAAATCAAGTTTAATGGGTGTTTTGTAGGCCTACTTCAAATCTGGATGTATGTACTTCGGGACGAGGTCACCTTATGTAACAATGAACATGGGTGGTTTATCGTCACGAAGATAAGACGAACAGACACTACCATCGAAGTTTTACTGCTAAGCCAGATTCATACTTCTCTGTTTTTCGCTTTGCGCTTGTCTGTTTCCTATGTTTATGTGTGGTAACAACAATAAAATTACTTGTTCTACCACGCACTCACACACGAAACCGACACGCGCAAAGCACAAAACGGAAAGTATGTATTGGCCTAAGGTAGATTCATACTTTGCGTTTTGCTCTTGCGCTTGTCCGTTTCCTATGTGAGTAGAAAAAGTGATTTTCATTGTTGGTACCACACATAAACATAGGGAACGGACAAGCGCAAAGCGCAAGACGGAGAAGTATGAATTGCCCTTTAACCTACATAAAGGGAAATTCGTTCGGTATACAAATTTCACCAGAAAGAATAATCATGTTAATGACTTTTACCTTTAGCTTGGATCCCTATCACCCCGGCTGAAATTACGGAACAGGTCAGAACTAAAAACGCGGCCATGATCGGTTCTAAATCACTGCATGAATGAGACCAGCGTCAATTGATCGCACTAATGAGAACTCAAACCACTGATGACCTACTCATGGCCCCTCCCATCTACCACTTTGTTTGATTCGGACTTTTATCCATTTGAAACAAACCAACATTGATCATGCCATTTGATGAATTGATCTGTCAGTATACATTCCGACAACTTGAATCGGCAAAATTGCCATCAGTTGACATGTCACAACAACCGCAGTTTCGGACGCTTTTAATAAAGTCAACAGATCCACATCAATATCATGAGTATTCAATGTCATCAGCAGCCACCTCTCCTGATTCATATCTACGTGTAAATATTCTCTATACATTCATTGTTTTCAAAGCACTGCAAACAAATCTGCATGGTGGTATCCAAAATACAATAAAGACCACTGTAATGTATATTACATGTACCGTGTGCATTACATGTACCGTATATTACATGTACCGTCCGCTGCAGGACTCTAAACAATGTTTTCAACCCAGCCTTATCTATTTTTGATGTTATTCAAAAAAATTGTACGAAATTAAAAATACATTTCCCACGACCAACATTTTTCGACCAGTTTTCCTTTTGAAAAAAAAATCATTGTTGATCCGTTGACTATTTTCGGTTTCTCTTTTGACCGAATTGCTAATACAAACCCACACACAATTTGATTTCAATGAGGACAGGGAGCAACCCCTGAAACAAAAAATTGGTTACATTTCCGACAACTTTTTAATCAGCAATATCGCCATCAACTCACATCCCAGCTAATCAGTTCCCTGTAGAAACATCTTGATTAAGATTCTGAAACCAACCTAAAAATGGGAATTGCAAGACAATCTTTATCTGTCCTAAAGACAAAATGATGGGTTCTTCATGTCTAGAGTGGCAGAGTTGCTAGACTGGTTCCCTTCTTTGCCGCTTCACTACCGCGGCGCTAATGCCCATTCCACCACAAAAACAGACAGTAGCGCCGCTGGAGTCGAGCGGCAAAGACCGGAACCAGTGTCCTCCATTTCAAAGACGTGTTCCGAGGAACACATGAGGATCAGGGGGTTAATCAATCACCCCTAGCTTCATTTGATGCTGCTGATGTCAAATACATGTAGTTAATACGCAAATTGCACTTTCTATAGTTCAAGAGAAGCACTTTACAAATTTTATTCTACAATATCAATACGTGTTCGTCCTTGAGAAACAATACGCAGAAACAATACGGTATTGTCATCAATTGGCGGCAAGTTCCTTTGTCAGACTTGTCCTTTTGTTTTAAACTTGCTGCCCGTCATTTGGAAAGAACCAATAGCTCTGAGTGATTAAAACAGATGGCTGAAGCAAGGGATGACAACAGCTCGTGCTGAATATATACATGTAGTCTAGCCGACAAGCCAAGTTGCCAAAATACCAGCTTTTACTACATGTACAATGACATGTGAATAAAACGTCGCCATTATCAGTAAGGTTGGTTTACAAGATACTAGTACATGCAGGCCTACACACCATTCCGGCAATTTCAACACCACATCTTTTGCGTCGTTTGTACCACCTGTGACGTCAGCCCGGAGAACACGTGACGAAGTTTATGTGCCTTAAACGATGATTTACAACTGGTCAGTAATGTGGACGTATTCCATCACACTAAAACTTTACTGGACACATCTTGGGCAACAAATATTTTTTCCACCTCGCCGTCAGTACATAACGATGTAGACGACATTTGTTATCACCACAAAGGGGGGGGGGGTATCACACGGAACAAAAACTTCTCCGTGCAAGGCGGATGACGAAAGCAATCCAGGTTGCAAGAAAATGTCTCCAATACAGGAGGAAGATGGGCCGTCAAGGGAAAGCAATGTGGCAACTGATAATCCTGAGAACTCGCTTGGCAAGAAGCTGCCTCAGATATCTGCACGCTTCCGCCTTCGACTAGCATACGCCAAGATTTTGGAGCCAAGCACAGGGTGAAGACCGGCTCCTGCTTAATTTATATGTGTTTTCTTTTAGGGTCGCACAGTGTCTTTCAAGAGCTAGTAGATGATATTCACGCACGAACTATTCTCCCTCCCGAGGCTTTGGTTAGCGTAAAAGTCGCTTTGTGCAACCAGGTCCTTTGTGCAGGTTCAAATGGTTCGTGCACGGAAAACCTGAACCCACGTGGCACATTTTCCACAACGTCACTACTTCCAGGGCCGATTTTGCCGTATCTCGACATGTTTGTGGTAAACAGGAAATTTTTAACCATATTTACACCTAGAAATTAATACACCTATACTAATGTACTTTGAGATGTTCTTAGCAGAGGTACATGTATGGTGATCGCAGGCCAATCTCTGAATCGGTAACATCTTCAGCTTGACTTTATTACCGTTCATCTGGTTTGTGTGTCCGACAACCCTAGACCAGCAAAATACACCAAAATCACGTATTTGAGTACCCATCATTTCTATTTTCAATATTCAGTGAAACCATTTTACAGGCAACGTGCTATACTGCTGATACAACGTACGGAATGGTGATTCCACCAGGAAATTATCCTACCATATTGCGAAACCCTAACCCAGTGTCCTTGCCTTTCAAAGTATGGTTGCCTTTGAACGGCAGGGTTGACCGGGTCTGGGTGTCTGCTAAGACCAGCCAGGCGTACCGCCCTGATGATGTCTTCATCGATCTGTAAGACCAACATAAAATATTTATAAAACTGACGAGACCAAAGTTGCTGTTGACAACTGAATAAATCAAAAGCATACGCGCGGGCTAATATGGAATTACTGATTCGTCCAGATATGTCTATGACTACTTTTAGGTGTGACCACGGACATATAGGTTATGACAACGTAAATCGCCAACGACAATGTTAGTCAAATTCCTTCGAATTGGCCCGGGGAGTTCGCAGTTCCGTGTAGGCGCTGTTCGTCAGTTTTGGTACCACCAGTTTATTTGGCTGGTTCATTATTTTTACAAATACATGTAGCGGTATGGTATCCATAGAAAGCATTCGAAGCCATGGCGTCTACGAACCAGTTCTACGACAAAGTTGTTTTCAACTGGATCCTTCTTCAAACAGATCTTTATAACCTAAACGTCATCTCAAAACTTGCCTGCGCTATTCAGTGCATTCCGCAGGAATGCAATACATTCAATGTTTTTCATGAAGACACGTCGTTGTTCTGTCAGAGAACAACCAGGAAAGGACGATGTATGGATAAGTCACACGTAGCCGAGTATCCAGGTGCTCGGATGTATCAAAAGGTAGGTTACATGTTCCTTGGAGGACAGTATAATTCCTCCAAGCATGTACTGTACAATGTACATGCACAGAAGGTGCGTGGTGCGATGTGCTGCGCAAACGTACACAAGCCATGCTTGAATGTGACCAACACAAGTTCAATGTTTCCGACAAAAGGTGGCGAATTGACAAATTGACGATTTATTATTTGCCTTTTGTCCGATATCATTGGTGATGAATGAAGAGTTTAAGAAATCGTCCCGCAAAAGGCAACATTAAAGTAGGCCTAACGTTATTTTTTACATTGCAAATGTGCGTCAGAAAAAGCGTAGGTTTATCGTTAACGGAACGATTTCTCTTCTTGACTCAAAGGTAAAGGTAACGAATTTCTACGAAATCCAAAATTTATATTTAAAAATATTCGCCAACTCGCCAATTTGCAACCCAAATTAGCTACAGGCCTCGGTTCGTATCTAGTAGGGAGGATTAGAAATCAAACGATAAACATTAACTTTACGACAACGTTATTTTTCATACTATACATTAATTAACAGGTTTTATTTTGCATTTTCGGTACAAAAATAACGTTGTCGTTAACGTTTACATTTATCGTTCGATTTCTAAACCTCCCTACTCCAATTGTACGAGTGATCATTGAGAGAGAAGTTGACGGATTTCGGGACCTACTTAAAGTAGTTTCGTATTTCTGATGATATATGTGGTTGGCATTCTAGGGTGATCACTTTTTGAAGTATCGTCTCATTCGGAAATATCCGTTATTTCCGCCAATAAATCCGAAGAAGCATTTTGTGAAGTTCCATCCGGTTCTTCCATTGCTAATGGCTTGGTACAAACCGAAGGCGAACACTAACTACCTTATTTACAAAGCTGACCACACGTCTAATGTATTCAGAGTAGTCTACAATACGTCGATGTACATCAAAATGCCCTGGTCGTCAACACATTACATTCAAGGAACGAGCTATGAACGAATTGTCGGCCACTTTATCCTTCCCTTTTATTTCTTTAGCAGGGTAACAAAAAATCATTACGTGGTCGACTCACCAGTAAATGTATTTGATTTTACACAAGGAAAGTTGGTTGGCCATCTGTACATTCCACCCACCGAGAAATGTAATTATCTCTGGGGAGATAGCTATGTCCCCATGCACGTCATTGACAATATGACATCCTTCGCGTTTGTCTGTAAACTACCTCAACAAGAAAGCCATGTTTTTACTACCTATACCAGTATCCAATCACGTGACGGGAATAAGCTAGCATTTAGGTTATTGAAAAATAATTCCATGGCGTTTCAAATCGCGAAATCTAGACCAATGTTATGGCTAAACTTTCTCCTGTTGGAGAAGACTAGTGCACTGTGCTGCTTCCAGTACAAAGACAGCCTGGAAAGTCTTCAGTTTAGGCTATTTCATGACGTGTTTGCCTCTTCAGGAGTCAGGAGGACAGGCAATTTAACTTTACCAAGAGGAATGTGCGGTATAATAGCACGAAACTTCAACCTTGGAATAATGTTAGTGTATCATTCCTTGAAGCCCGTTGTAGACGTAGGACTGTTTCGATTTTTTTTTTCTCCGTTTTCCTCGGAAAAAGCAAAATACACGCATGTGGAGCTACTAGGGCACAGCAAAAGCGTGACTTTCATCCAGGGCGGGGTCGTTATTGATGATAAAAAATTATGGGAAATATACTACTACAAAAGGGGAGGTCACACCGTGTACAGTGCAATAAGCTCCTACACTGTGCTTTAGTAGATTACAGGCATTTCGGCACCACCTCGTCGCCCCATGAATGATGAATGAAGTATTTGAGAGGACCAGAATATTCCACCTGGAATAGGTGCCGCTGTAATATTTTTCATTGCCTTCCGTTTGCCAATGCCCCCCCCCCAACAAAATATTGCCTCCCCCATGTTTTAATAGGGGAGGCAATGGTAAAATGTCTCCGTTTTCGAGAGTACGTCAAGCAATAAAGCAGGCACTGACATACGAGTGGCATTCTCAGTCATTACACCGATTCGAATTTGATTTGGGCCACATATCAACTTCATTAGGTCAAGCTTCTATGGTCAGTATTCCGTTTCATAGTCTTCAGTACCGTGAGTTTGCAACAGAAATTCTGGGCAGGTGTAGCAGTAAATAGTGTCCCCCTGTAAAAAGTGTCCACTTCTATTGTTGAATGACGGATTAAGCGGCATGGGTATAGAAACCAATTGTCAGAGATTAGAATGTAACAATAGGATCTTTTGTTCCCCGGACAGTTTTTCCTAGGACATTCTTTCCCTTCACACCTGTAATGTTCAATAAGCGACGAAAGGAGCCATGTTTAGGTTTATCACTTCCATGACGTTCTTCTCAGCCAATGAGATCGACGAACCTGTTTACATCATTTTCCCGCTAATGACGCAGTTGAGTACTGTGTGATATTTGTGCGTCATTTCCGAGGAATCGCTGTTCAGGGATATCTTCAGGATAGGATTCATTCTTTCGTAATAAATGTGAATGATCAAAGATGGGGATGCTGAAAATGATTCTCTCCTACAAAAATCTTAAAGCGAACGTGTCGTGCCAGTCAACATGTCTGAATAGAAAATCAAACGCCGCCATCTTGAATCTATTACTTCACTCACATCAGGAATTTATTGCCAATAAGAGCATACTTGTAATAAACTGCTGTGGCTTTGCTGCCTTCGAATAGCATTAGAACACGGTGAGCTGCAAATTTAGGCTTACCTGCGGATTGAATACGTGAAAATACGAAATTTGTAATTTTGAAATTGTGAATTTCGTGGGCCACGAAATTATTCTTAGTGTCATTTTGACTGCCGCGACTAATTCCCTTTAAATGTTGGCTGAGAATTATCCAATATAATGGACTGATTTATTTATTTTTTTCGTACATACATGTACGGACTTATTTATTTATTTATTTCGTACATACGTTATTTACAAACTGCCGTGCAGTGAAAGTTGATGAGTGCAGATGACCAAAATACCGGTATTAAATAGGTCTAGCTTACATAACAAAGAAGCACTTTACATACTCCACAATTGGTAGGTATACAGAAGGAAATTAGGGTTTTCACACGTGAACATCTTCCAGGGCAGCAGTATTCTGAAGTATCACTTCACTCGGAAGCTTCCCCTTATTCCGCCTATTCAGATGAATCAGTTCGTTCCTGTTAAGTTCCACCCTACACTTCCGATTATCATAGCCTGGGGGCGGTTAATGAGCACTAGGTTCATTGTGTATGGGGCTGACTATCGGAACAACAAATTTAGTTTGATACACGACGTATCCTTACGTATTCAACAGCCGAGAATGCGGGGTAAAGAAGGAACAAATGGTGTGCATATCGTACGATATTATTACCTCGATATCAAATACTACAGAAAAAACTCACATGAAAATTACTTCATACATCCAACGGTAAACGTCTTTGATTTCACGAAGGGGACGTTCGTTGGGATCCTACAGGTGCCGTCTGGTGAAAAATGTAGATACCTTTGGGCAAATAGTCATTCTCCCTTGCACACAGTCGATATGGAGACCGTGGTATTTGCTTGCAGGGACAAAAAGATTTATAAATATACGGCGTACACTGCTGTGACAAGTCGTGTACGAAACAAACTCGTGTGGAACTTGTTCAGAAATAATTCTATGACATTTACGATTAAGAATCGTTCTAACCTTCACTGGTTTCATTTCTCAATGCTCGCGGAGGGCAATGTATTATGTACTTTTCAATACAAGGATGACAACGAAAGGCTAATGTATAAGATATTTCGTGACGTGCGAGGTTTGGGCAACACGCGATTGGGAAGCTTCACCATACCCAGGAAAATGTGTAGAGTCCTAGTGTACAACTACACGTTACCAATAATTTTCATTTACCAGTCTATAAAACCTAGAGAACTTGGGGTTTTACGGTTCTATATCCATCCAAACCTGCTGCTTTCTGATCAGTTACTTCGATACACCCGCATCGACTTAGGTGACTACAAAGCAACAAGATATATGCGAAGCGGCGTGATCATCGATGATGAAAAAATAACAGCGATGCGAGGTTACAATTCAAAATGGGGTCATACCATTTTGAATGTGGTGGATGAATACAGTACTACACAACGACAATGTAGTCGCACGATATGACCGATATTGCTGGCACTTCGGAAGTTATTCTCCCTCAACCCTCCAGCCGTCTTTAAAATATCCCCTTAACATACATGTAAGTCAACAGAGTTAGCCTACCGAAGCGGTACTCAAAAATCAAAAACCAGTAGGCCCTAGTGCCGTGTGTTGCTTTAATGAGCGAACGTGCATGCACACTCAGCTTGCCTAAAAAACGAACCACACGCCCTTACAATGTACTGTTACATGTACAGTTATGCGCAGGTTTATAATCTTGTTATGAGGACTCGGCATCGGCCATCTTGGATGACGTCACGTTTGTCATGGCGGGTTCCATTAGGGTGATAATGTTGATGCTGACTGGTGGAATATTATTGCCAGCGTTCGATTATCGCTCATACTGGAACCAGTGAGTTGACTCAAGGTTGTTCACATTGTCATGACCGCTTGTAGTGACGAGCGTTGTAAAATCGAACGCAACCTGAGACAAGTCATTGGTTGGATGAGTAGTACATCCCTTAGGTCCACCGACCCACCCATGGACCCCTGCAAAACCAGAAACACTGGGGTTGAGATAAGAGTGCTGAATTGGTTATCGGGCACAATCCTATTGTTTTTTTTCTCTACCTAATTTATGTATGAGTCATAGTGGAAAGGCTCTATTTCTGCAAAAAAATTGCTAAGAGGTCGTTCACCTAATGTGTGACTTCAATAAAGGGCTCCGCACACTGGCGACTAAAATGGGGGCGACTGCCGATGCGACTACTACGTCGCCTGCGATAATTACCTTTGAGGTCGATCAATGATGTCATCCACGACATCACTCATCTTCCAAGGAAGCATTTGTCACAAACGAGTCAACAAAAACTAAAAAAACTGAAAATATGTTCAGTCGCCTCTGTGGTCGCAAGGCCGGTCGCCTAGAAAATCGCTCGAAAAATCGCCAGTCTGCGGAGCCCTTAATAGCCACAGCAACACATAATTCGAATATCAATACTAAATACAGTAAACCTCGCATATAACAGCCTTGCATATACCGGACAATCGCCTATAACGTACTGAAACTGGAAGTCCCGGTCCCGTCTAACGATAATTCCAATTAAATTCTTCGTACATGTATATACCGGCCTTTATATAACGGACAAATCGCATATACCGTACCAAATCTCTTGTCCCAGTCTAATGCATTTCCATTAAAATAGCCTCGCCTATAACGTACTCCTTGCTGCCAACACACAAAGCAAAAAATTACTCACTAGTTTTGTTTTTACAGCCGGAAACGATTGTCCTGTTGTCTAAAGATACACATGTTTCGAAAATTCTCAATGCTGTCCTGTGTTTTTTACAAAATCTATGTCTCAACTTTAGATTTTTAAAGTGGATCTTACTACTTTCATGAATATCATACGCTGAAGAACACTGTGCAGGACTACCAGTGTTTGGACTGCATTATGTCGTCACCCGTTACGTCCATCCATCCGTCCGTCGTCGGCGTCATCCGTCTGTTAACTTTCCCATTTCCAATCATTTAAAAGAAAAGTGTTGGTCCAATTAAATTGATTATTTGTATGTATGTTGTGGGTGAGCAGAGGATCAAGATCCCTTTCGAAAATGGCCTCCATCTTGAAATCAGATTCGTTGATTTCAGGGAATGTCGTTACTTCATCAGTTCGATTAAATTTCGTATACATGTTGAGGGAAAACCAACTTAACAAACGTGCAGGGGCATATGCCACACTTTGTGTTGCTCTTGTTTTGAAAAACTTGCGTACAATGATCATTTACAATACGTATATAACAGACAAAGTACGGTATATGCGCATATAACAGACAAAGTACGGTGTATGCATATAACAGACAAAGTATGGTATATGCGTATAACAGACTTCGCATATAACGGACAAAAATCTCAGGTCCCAATTAGTACGTTATATGCGAGGTTTACTGTATTTTACTTCTGCACGTAGAAATACACCGTAACCTCATTTTGAAACTGCATGTAACAGACTACATGTAAGTATACAATGTATATACACGGTCTATCATTCAAGTCCTTTTTGTATGTACATGTAGGCCTACGTACAATGAATGGAAAACGAATGAACAGTCTCGTCAAGAGAGGTACATGTATCTACCCTTAGGATAATGTGAATGATTCGCACCACAGGTATTTATTTATTGCTGATTTGATGTACATGTACATGTATTTGTACGTGCCTTTCTCTTTTTGAAGGTTCTTCGATTGAACATGTACGCATTAAAGCGAAGGCTTCCTCTGATCCCGCCATATGATCCTACTGCGAGTCTACAACCATTTTTCCACAGGACCCTCCCCTTTATCTTCGTAAGGGACAAGGTTATGAAGCCCGTTTCAGCTGTAACTGGGAGAGCTGGGGGAGCCTACATAACATATAAGATTTATGGTCTTGACAAAGATAAACGCGCATATCGGATCATTTATAACACAACTTTCTTGAAGAAGGCGCCTATTCTCGGAGGCCATGGTGGTGCTGATGCAAATCATATGGTGGATATGTTATATTTCGACATGAAGTGTTTTCAATGGGGTAATGATAAAAAATATGTCATCCATTCCCCCGTGAATGTATTCGACCTCACAAAAGGAACCATAACGAAGTTTTTGCTTATTCCACGAGGTGAAAGCTGTAACTACGCCTCGAAAAACGGCGAGCACCCAATACGCGCCATTGACATGAAAACGTTTATTTTTCTTTGTAAAAGATCCGAAGGGAACGACCTCGCGTATTTTGGTACAGTATATACCGCCATCCAAACGCAACAGGGAGACAAATGCATCATACAACTATTGAAAAACAACTCTCTGAAAATCGAAATTGGAGCTGAAAAAACTAGATTTCTTTGGTTCAACTTCATTCTTTTACCAAATGCAGACGTTGCTTTGTTTTGGCAGTACAAAGATAGCCGTGATGTTCTTGAGTATAATATTCTACGTGACATGCGCATTCCAGCCGACCGCAACCGATCGGGCCGCCTCTTCATGTCAGAAGTAATCCCTGGCATTGTTGTACGGAATCATATCGTCGGTTTAACACTCGTCTATCATTCTCTCAAACCAGTAAAACTTGCTGTCTTCCAAATTACCTGCTACCCTAATAATGCACTCAGGTCTGTGGCGGAGGTTCAACATTCTGACGTCATAGTTCATGAAGTCAGTGGAACAAATCATCAGTTCAATCGCGAAACGACGATAATTGACTTCAAGAATATTTTCGAAGTACGTTGGAGGAGTAACGACGGTAAATTAATCCCCACGAGAGTTCATCTCTACAGGAACTCGATGCATTCATTGTAACCAGCCGGGAAAATATACTGGGATGATGCAATATCTATCAAACGACCAATTTCTTCCGCTAAGATGGCGGCTGGGGCAAATCTAGGTAAGTGTGGAAAATGTTACAGAAAGATTTTTGGCGGTGGTAAATTTTCAGGCTTTGCATCTCTGCCTTTAATAATGGCGCCTCTCCACGTGAGAGTTTTCTCGCAGAAGTTAGCTCACAGTGGGCAATTCACCATAAAATATTTGTTCCTCACGGCTTTCGCTGGGACCAACTGCTCGCAGTTGAATTGCCCATAGAGAGCCAACTTGCGCGAAAAACTATCACGTGGGGAGGCGCCTTTACTCTCTGTGAGGCTTTTCACTGGTTAGAATTTAGTATCACCTGTTTCACTCTGCAGGAAAAACATGGTTCAACCGTTAAATTGTAGCTTTCTCTGGTCTCATAACAAATACGTGTGTAGTGTATAGACATAGGCAAGTAAAATCCACAACAGCCTAAAATGTATCTCCAAAACGATTATGCTATAGTGGAGCTGACTCCCACGCTTGACTTAATACTCGTCTCACATGGCTCGTTATGTGTGATGACAAACCATGAGTACGATCATACGAGGGATTGGTTTGACCATGTAAAGGCGGTGACAGACTGGTCCGTTCCGTGTGCGATACGTCCGTCCAGCACGTGTCCGACACAGCAAAAAACGGAGGGCCGACAAGTCTACATCACATGGTCATTTTAGCCATTGTCGCCTATCAAGAAGGAAGCGATTCGTCCGCGACTCGGAACAAAAAGAGCTGTCGAATTCAAAGAATTTTATAGGGATAAAAGCCGTGTTTACACCTATGCAATTTTTCCAGGCCCGGGTTCGAATTTAACCCGGATCCATTGAATTTTCTGTCCACACCTATTATTCGTCTTACGATATTGAACGCTGGCCATGCTATTTATAGACACACCACCCATTCAATTTTAGCAGACCGACACCTGTCGGTGGGCTCAGTTAGCGTTTTAGCCCGGCATTTTTCTGTCCACACCTTTGAAATTGCCGGGCTAAAGTATAATCCGGATCAGACCCGCCGAGCGAAAGCGGGCTAAATTAGTCCGGCAATTTTTAATCCGGATCCGATTTTCATAGGTGTAAACGCAAAAAAGGCGGGTCAGAGCCGGGTCAGGTCCGGAAATTTCCTCAGGTGTAAACACGGCTAATGTCCATAAAAGGTCAGCGTTGTGTGTCCGCAGTCCGTAAAAATCGCCCACCAGATTGATTCGGGGCGGATTGACGTGCCGTGTCGGATCGGATACGCACCAGTCTGTCACATCAAATGGAAATGAGTAGAAAGTGATTCAAGCGGAGCAACGGATCGGGTCGTATACGGATCGTATACGGACCAGTCTGTCACCGCCTTTAGACTTTGCCGTGCTTCATCAGGGAATTCAAAGTACGCCTACATGTACATGTATATCCACAGAATAACTGAGCAACACGTAGCCTAGTTACGGTGAATTTATTTATCGTTAACACCAAAAACTTACAAGTAAGTTGGATTAGAACCCTGATCTGATTTCTCATCTGGAATGAGGACCGAACAAAAGAACAGACGTTGGTGTCGAGGTTTCAAGGACTTTGTGAAAACTCTGCGTAGAACATACACATACACTGACAACAAACTACATGTTTGTCAAATCAGCGACAACGCGAGACTATACTATATGTACACCTGAAGCTACACGTATTGACATGTACACAGTCTGAAGCAAGCCTACAGCTACGGAATCTTCCATACAGGGTCGGACATGACGGAGCTTCCCCTACGACCTGGTTCCACAATTTTTCGGATAAAGAAGGGGAGCATATACAAGGGTTTGCTCTGCAGTTGCAACCGGCTGGCTTACCGATCGAGTTGTCACGACTGCTATGCACTGCGGGTTGCCAGTGCACATCACAGGATTTGCCTTGGACGGCGGCGCCAAATGAACGGCGATACCCTTTATCCCAAAAGACATGTCTGTCGGTTTCGTAGTGTTGACCACGGTCTTTGTTGTCATGGTGCAGATCGTTTTCGCAGTATCTGAAATCCAATTTGTATAAACCCTGTTAATGTACCCATGGACAGCGTGTCAAGCTCGGCTTTGCTTTGGCAATTATAGGCCAACATGTATTAGAATTGTTTACATGGTGGACATGTTGATTATTTCGTGTTGGTTGACCCAATCTGAACATGTCGGTTTCCCGCCGCGGCCACTTTTGCAGGGGATACAGTATGTCGAGATATAATTTCTACTATGGTGTTTTGAAAGGATGACGAAGCATACCTGTGCAATTTTTCTTTTGTATTTCTGAAATAAAATGCGGTGTCAGAGTAGTGATTTTTGTGTCAGAGGGATCGCCAGTTCCATTCCGGTACTTCATCGGATTTTTTACCACAAAGGCACAGAAGAACAGCATTTGAGGCCTGGGTTGTTGTCCATTGCCATTTGCTCCGTAGGGCGGCGGTGGATATCCTCGGTGGTTGCCATGTCCGCCTCTCTGTCGGCCGTAGCCTCGATTTGGTTGTCTGCCGTAAGCACCGTAACCCGTCTGCGGTGCTCTCCCAGACCTAATGACAACAAGAAGGAAGGTAAATGTAAATAGATTACCGTAGTCCAAATTCTATTGCGAAAAAATGACAAGTAACGATTGATTGCGATTTTATTGTCGAATTCGCTCATTGATCGTATCCTAGTATCCATTTTACAGCAAACTTCTGGTTTTTTTTCAGTTTGTTTATTTTCGTGAAGAAATTCCATCCGGTTTATTTGATAAAATTCTGAGGTTCAGTTTAGAACATTCGATTTTTCATCTATTGTTATATTTTCAGCTCGTTAAGACGATTCAGAATTAAAATTGGTGGATTTTTAAGAGTGGATATGGTATACACTACCCTCTAAAATGCAAAAGTCTCCGTCTCGGAGGAGGTGGTCCGTAAGGGTTCGGAGGAGGTCGCCCGTAAGGGTTCGGAGGAGGTCGCCCGTAAGGGTTCGGAGGAGGTCGCCCGTAAGGGTTCGGAGGAGGTGGTCGCTTGTGGTTCGGAGGAGCCGCTCCGTAGGGATTCGGAGCGGCGCCGTTGGCACGTCTTCCTCCAGGCTGTGGCTGCCAACCTCTTCTAGGGTTACCTCCACCTTGTGGCCCCCCTGCACTTTGCTGAGGAAGCGGTTTTTTCCATACTAACATAGTTGTACAATCCCTCCTCCTCTTACACGGTAGTGAACATTGTTGCATGTTAGTGCTCATCTGCAGCCCAGCTATTGAATAGTTCGGTGAGTCCAGCAAGAAAGGGGGAGTTTTTTCTGTCTTGAATTGACAGTTGGCTAGAACAAAGAACACTCTGTGAATCAGTTTAAAACCTCAAAGTGAAATCTGGATATTGTATTGACAAAATTGTCAAATAGGATACAGATATTCGATCGCGACTTTATTTAGCCAAAATTCTCGCGTAAGCAGCAACCCTTGTTATTTTTAGTGATGTGAATGCTTCATGTTCGTGATACTTTCTGGAAATAATCTCTCGCAAACTCCAAAATCATAGCTAAAACTGTAGCTCTCCCTCGCTTCAGATTAACTTGTACGATTCTTTGCCAAAACTACCAATCTCTTCGACGATGAAGGTGGGCCCGCAACTTTCAAGAGCCATGGGGACGACATGGACGAGGGTTGGACGTGCTGCTTGGTCAGAAAGCCAACAAACCCCTTTCCAGGCTAGCAGAGTTCGCCATACGTATCGTGCTATTGTGTAATCAAGGCGTATTGCCTAAATAATGGGCCGAATTCATAAAAACTAGCATTTGCTTTTTCTGGACTTTTTCTTGAAGAAGTATTTTTAAAGTTTCGCTTTTGCTTCATAGAACAAGCAACTCCCTTTCAGAATTAGCAGAAGCTTTGTCTTGCGAGCATTAGCTTCATCAGATAGAAGATCTTGCATGGCTTTATAAGAGAATGTCATAAGGTACAGCAATTGATTATGAATATGTTTGTGAGCAAAATCTTTGGCTTGTGCTTCTCCTTGACAAGCAAAAGCTTGGCCTTGTGGCTTTGGCTTGTAAGCTTTTGCTATGTTTTATAAATT
>NMRB01000006.1:187834-267641 GCA_002633025.1 Notospermus geniculatus | reverse complement strand
ATTAATGCCTCTGACTAAAGTAAGAAAATCCAACACAAAGATGTGTGCAGTGTTTGTGAGTGTCACCAGCGGATGTTAAATTTGATGGTATATCAAATATGTGTTCGAATTTTTCAAATCGAGCAGAAAATAATGATTTTATGAGCCATTTTTCTCGTGGGCTTGAGGGCCAGATACACTAGTGGGCTTTTCCAATTACCTGTTCACCCCCGCTGCTGATTACCTATTTATAGTACTTTGTTTCCCATATCACCATCCAACAGATGGTGGGAGGGCAATAAACAGAACAGGCAGGTATGGCTAAAAATACAGCTCTGGTGTCTGGACACCTGGTGTTACGGGTCTTGGCATTTCTGGATCAAAATCACAGTGGGCTTGTTCAGCTAATGAAGTATAGTGTGCCGCTGAGATGATTCAATAATTGACCAATCAGGAGGCATCCTCAAAAATAACCTCGAAAATTTCTTTAAAAATCGTACAGAAAACTCGAAGCCGGTAAAATAATCAAAAATTCATATTCGGGACACTATTTAGCCCCAAATGATTGGAATATGCATCAATGGTCAATAGATTACATGAGAGGAAACGGGTGAAAAACCGGTGACAAAATTGAACAATGCTAAAAGGGTGATGATTTTAGCATGTTTAGTGTGGTGAGAATGCCTGAAGGTCAGCTCATCAATAACAGAATAATACATATTCAACTCAGGGGAAGTGGAAACCATACTCACCCGGCTTGCTTTGGACAGCAACGAAGAGGAAGAGGAGGGCGGAAAACAATGTGCACCCAGTAGGTAACATGGTGGTCTGCGATGGCGCCTTCTACCTCTCTGAGCGTTTGAGAGCAGAATGACAGGGGGAACCGGTTAATATCAATTAAGTGCTTCGTCAGATTTAGTAGCAGACCTTCCTTGTAACTTTGATACTATAATTATGCCAATCCTATAAAACCGCTCGTGTTCATCATGTGGCCACAGTTGTAGGCCTTCTCCGACTATTACTATCCGTGTATGTATACGCAATAGAACATCCCCATTAATGCTAGTACCGGTAAACTGTCGGAAGGAAACTACATACATGTACCGGTAAGGGACGTCCAACCACACCTAAATGCAACAAAAAGGAACGGCCAAAAGAAACGGCCAAGTGCAAAAGATGTCCTGAATAGTGGCGTATATTGTGAAGTTCAAGACTCACATTATTGACGTCAGAGGCCTACTGATAGGGAGGTTTCGCAAGCGCCCGGTTAGGCCATACGACGACGTTTATCCATTGTTTGGGTGTACCCACACAATAGATAAACGTCGTCGTAGAGCCTAACCGGGCGCTGGCGAAACCTCCCTATTAGTTAGTAACATGATACATGTACATAATGTAGGTCAATAAAACCAAATGAACATATCAATTAGTAGAAAATTGCCGAGGGCCTCGCCCGTGTTTGAACACAGAAAGAGGAGAAGGGCGCGTCTGCCCGTCGTTTGTTGTTAACTAAACGCTTAAGCAAGTTTAAATTTAGTCCGAGCTGGAATTAAAAGAGAGAACAGCAGGGTACACCCGACCGGTGTGATAGAATCTAATGCCCCCACCCTCCTGATGTCCCCCTGCATTGTTTGTCACAGGATTAAGGGTCTTAATCCAGAAATAACCGAAGTAAAAGTAATAAAATGTCAGCATTTATTCTCATAAACTTTTTCACGTTTTTTTTTAACGAACAAGGGAACTACAATGTATCATAAAAGAAATAAAGTTCTTTCATAAACATGATAAATGGATAACAACGACTTGATCCAACAAAACTTTTCCAACAGCCAGCTTTTTCCAACATGAAGATCTGACGACGCCAATCTGTAATATATACGACGGTCACCATTCAAACACAGGATGGGCTCACAACCACGTCATCGGCATCTGGTCCATTTCATCAAATACCTGTTCCATGGCTTGCATCTCGTGTAACAACTCTTCTTCACCTGATCCCGATGAAGAATCCTCAAAATCAACAACAGGAACTGTTTGCGCCGACTCTTCTGCAAAAGTAGAAAAAAAGATACACGTACGTCCACGTAGACGTACATGTACCAGTATTTGAAATTGATCTGAAAATGAAGGGAAATCAGATCGTTGATATGCATTCATCCATTCATAGAAGAGCAAGGACGACAGCCGCGAACATATTCAGTCAATTTATTAAAACGTGAAGTTTATTTTCATATCCAAAATGTCAACATCCCCAGCCACAGTTACGGGCATTCCACTAAATCTGAGAATCCTGAAGTACTGTACAGCGCTATCGTTGCCTTCCTCAATACATTACAAGAAGTTTCGTGCGGAGCTGATCTATTTTTAGATCACCGAGCCCATTCGATTCCAAAATTAGAACACAATGTGGACATGGTGTCCAGGCTGGGAAGGGGCCGGGCGGGGAGGAGACTGTCTTCAGAGATCAGAGGAAGGGCAAAGTGGTTGAGCTGGATACGGATCAATCATACCAGCCCGAAGCAAAAAAAACAAAGAAACTGAGGGACAAACTTCATCACTTCAGGATAAAACAGTCTTCAAAAACCACCGTAAGTTAATTTTTTTGAAACTTTCTAACCTTTCAGACCTGGATACAAATATTAACTATATGATGGTACTACTTGATTTTGCAGTGATTGAGTGGTTTTCTTGGAACCGTGTCCCAATTGAGTGTGGAAGAAGATAGAAAGATAGAAATAAATAAAAATTTCCTACTACCCACTAATATCAAGATGGTCCCTACATTGATATGTGGGGACCATAATTAAACTGAGTCTACTCTACCACATAGATTACCATTGTTGTAAAGTTCACACTGGTCGCTGACTTCCTCAAGTTTGTCCAACATCTCTTCCAATTCGGAGATATCGTGGTCAAATTTAGGATCTGAAAGAAAAGTCACGAAGACATCAAACCGTGCAATACCCGGAATCTGAAAACGGAAGCGGTTAGGACTACGTCCAGTCCGAAATCGGAAACGTTTCCCGTACTGAGACATAAATCTATGACTTACCAGGATCATCATCTGTTTCTGCACCTTTGACTGTTTTCGATGGCATGTCGACCTCTTCCTTCTGCTGCCCAGCTTTTCTTCCAGGCTTCTTCGCCTTTGGGACTAGATATTCTTTGAATCCTTTCCCAGCCAGGAACATTTCATAAGCAAGAAGATTGCTGAAGTAAATATTCAATGCAATCAATGCATTAAACACTGGTAAGTCAGTGAAGGTAATGAAAATAGGACATGTTAGCATTGGCACTTCTGAACAAAAATCATTTTCGATGCAACGGACACGTTTACCTTTCATAATACTTTTTGGCACATATTCCACCAGAACTACGGCAGTCTGTTGCAACCACTTCTCTGTAAACTGAACTCCACTTTCCCAGTTTGCAAACCTGAAAACAATTACACTGTACATCGGTCGATCGTCTGCAATCGTTAGCACAGTGCATGTAAACCAGGAATATATTCATTTTAGTTCAGATCTGCAATCAGCAATTTCTCAAATCTCACCAACATTTGCGAAAAACTGTTGACTTAGGTTGGCTTATGCAGAGTTTAGTACCAGTGGGGGCAACATTGGCAGAACTGCTGTGAGAGGGGAGATCCAAATCTGTCATCTCACCTGATGAAATCCTCCTCTATCAACAACATTCTCAAACAAGCTGAAAACACTGACGACTGTATTCTGCCAGAATGGCAACCTACTCAACTTCCTATCATTTCGTGCTAGAAATCGCTGAAGGTCGTGATTGAATGCCTGTTCGTTGCGACGATAATTCTGAAACATATCAAAAAGAGATTCGCCAAAGATGGAGACCTCGTTCTTTTCAAACACAACGTTTTTGACTGCCAGATATGGATTTTAATCTCTTCGTCCTACCTCAATATCGAAAGTGAGTTTTTCCTCCTTGCTCATGGTAGCCATCGATCCAATGTTCATATTTGTCAGAGACCCAATACCACTGCCAATATTTGGCACAACGAATGGTTCTCTGGAAGCATTCTTTGGTGATGCAGGCCTGCTTTCGTCATGAAAACAAGAATCACTCTGCCAACTCGGTTGTTTCTCATTGGGATATTCAGCACCATTTTTGCACTGATTTGTTGCCGAAGTCATCTTTGTTTGTGGCATTTTCGACCTGTCGTCTCTTGGTTTCTTAGCAGAGATACATATATTTCGTTTCNCATGTCACTGTGAATTGTCATGATGATGTGACTGTGTAGCCCCTCTAGGCTCTACCGGTAGGCTCTAGCTATCAATTTTCCTAATACCTACTGCACTGAGCTCTGAGGATTCTCTTAATTCACTTTGACGTGATTTTGATCCACTTAGTTCACCAAACCGTTACCGGTACCGGTAGGCATTCAACATCATACATGTCATAGGGGGTTAAATCAGAGACGTTTCGCGCTATTTTTTTTTTTTTTTTTTTTTTTAGTTCAAGTCTTCCACGCGCCATGTTCACAGGTGCTCTTTTCCTCTGCTGCGCCCGGACACGCCAATCCCCCGCCGACGACACTGACAGGCACGGCACCGGCATCGTCGGAGTCCGGGCGTCGGGTGCACACGACCACACCCCCGGGCCACCACGCATATGGCTTCCACGACCCAGGCGTGCACTAGGGGCGCCAGGCTACCCGTTAAAAAACTACACCCCCGACCTAGCGAATACGACCCGGTAGGCTGCTAGCTAGATATGTTCTACAACCAGAAGGGCACAGCGGGCACCAGTCTAGGTGCACGCCTAGGACAGCCGATCCCGCCTGCATGAGCGCCTTTGCCCCAGGGCCTCCACACTATAGGCCTGACACCATGACTTCGCTCCTCATACCCCCACTCGCGGCGTCCGCACTTTATAGGCTTTAACGGTGCTGTTCTCGCCACCAGGCCGTCGGTCCTTTCCTTCAAGTCTATGGGAACAGGGGGAATGACGAGCTAACAGGGAGTTTAACCCCCGAAACGCCAACGCCAACGCCAAATCCATTGTTCGATGCCACGCTAGACGGCACCAAACAAAAGGGTAGACGTTCGCGTTTCGCGGGCTTTGCGAAAACTCCCAAATACCACGACTACCCGAGCAGTCTATAGAGGGTGGTTATTTTATATCATTTTCTGATTCGTCCTTGGTGTTCGAGTGTGAGGCTTCCAGCGGTTCGGTCGATAACGAGGGAAAAGATTTCCAGTAGATGGTTGAACACATACAGAGAATCTTCTTTCCGGTTTAGGAAGCGTCTAAAAACGTTTACAAAGACGTTACAAACGTTTTTAGACGTTTTTTTTTACTTCATAAGTGGAGTAATAGTATAAGTAAAGTCGTCTCCGAATTTCGCACAAGTCGAGTAATTTTGTCGTCATTAAAGCCCGCGTCACATAGGCCCTATCCACTCCGGGGCCCGTGCGGCGAGCAAAAACAGACAGATTGTCCCCTGATCCCCGGTGAATGAAAACCGTAGAAATGGAAATGAAAATCGTAATGGACCCGTACTGTCTCTAAAATCCACGGCAAGCCGCTGGGTGGGGAAAATCGTACGGGGGCTTTACCAACGTATCTACATGTAATTGTTACCTTTCAGGCATTCTCGTTAATTGTTTATGAGCATTGTCATACACGAGAAAATGAATTGTTGTCACCGTAATCTACAACATCTAAGATCATTTTTATCGTAATTTTGACCAGCGTTGTCATTTGCCACACGATCTTCTGAACAATGCCATACGCAATAGTCATTAAGAGATTCGTATGATACCATATCTTCGTTTGCAAGACAACACCTGCTTTAACGTATTGCGAAACCTTGTCCCTGTCAGACAGTAAATGTAAAAGTTTACAAAACTATTGACAGTGCCAAGAACATACGTTGTGTAAAGAATCGTATAATGTATGTCATAATCTATGACGTCCTGGAAGCCATTTTGGCGTATGATTTCCAGAATTTGTATTAAGGCACTGGGACACTCAAGAATGATAAAGACAATAACGACAGCCAAAACGCGGGTTGTTGCCGCCTTTTTCTTCGAGATTGTTGCTTTCCCATCGCTCGCCGTCTGGCCGATCTGAGCCGACTGCTTCAAAGCTGCAAGCAGACGATGAGCAAAGAACGTCAGACAGGTAACGGGTCCTATGGACGTCAAAATGTTGTTCATAACAACGGTAGTGAATACTTGATAATATACATTATTATGGAATGTATAGTAATTCCGATCAAAGTAAGAAATATAGGAGTTGCTACATGGAACGTAAATCAAATACCCTTTGCCCCAGATAAATATTTCCAATCTAAAAATTAAGGCAGCAAATGCAACACAGACACAAGCAATACGTGCGTTCCTGGTGGTGCAAATCAACGCCGCTTTCAGAGGTCGACAAACGGCAATAAAGCGTTCAGTGGCTACACAAACTGTCACAAAGATAGAAAATGTCTTTGAGAACCAAACTGAGGCCCACAGATAATTCTTGGCAAATGTAGCAAATATCGTATAATCGAAAAAGATGCCAAGATGGAGAGCAATTCGGTAAAGAGTTCCGTAGAGTAGCTGAGAGATGAGGACAAGGACATCAGCGACGGCTAAACACCGCAACAAAACAGAGGTCGACGTGAACGGCTTTTCCTTGCCCAAGACGACGAATGAGAGACAGTTACCGATAAGGCCGAACAGGATGAGGAAGGAATATATCGGGACATTGATGACGAAGTGAAAGATACCGTACCAATTCAGGGTGGCTAAGGGCCGAAATGGCATTGATAAACATTCCTGTGGCGTTGCCGTACTTCCCACAACGAAAAAGGTTGAATTCACCATTTTTCAATGCGCATCATATTATATCCTTGGTGGGTTCCATTCCAAGTTAAGGACCAACACTGCAACTCACTCCGTTGGAAATGTTCATGACATCGTCTGGCTACTTTCTGACAAAACCGCGTGAGATGCCAATGCGTGGAACGTTAACGCAATTTCACAACTCACGTGGTGTGACTGAGACAGGTAGGGGCCATCGGATGGACCTCGACTGCAACTTCAAAATGGTGGTTCAAATAGGACTCGACGAATATGAATGAGGTCAAAAAATGAAATGCTGACAGCTGTTATGTCGTTTTATTTTTATCTTTTACGACGATCGTGGAAATGCTTCGGAATAACGAACACCCCACGCCCATCGTGTGTGGTGACGTCACTATTTCAGCGCCCATCCGCTAACAACTGTCTTCCAAAAGACTCATGGTCATCAATGGGTGAATTGAAACTCCTCTCTCCTGCTCTAAATCGCTCCAAGCATCGACCAGTTGGCGATCGGCACCGGTGGTCGTTCCTTTCACGTTCAAAGTGGGAACAAAGAATGACAAGCTCACGATGATGAATCCCTCTCGAGCTCACTTGGTAGGCCTACCTCGAACGAGGGAAGCTTTGAAAAAGAGAACGTCGAAGTCATGTTATCGAGATCGCAGCAGAATTTCAGAACATTGCTTACATCATTGCTTCGTTCGTATTGTTAATCCATACTCCATTCTTGCCTCCCAGCAATGACGGTAGTTTACCGGAGAAATGATGTATTTTTTGCAGTTGTGCCTGTGGCTATCTCAACATTGGACGGATTTTTTTTTTACTTACACTAGCTACTGGAGGCGATACCGCCTGACTCTACACTACTACACTATGCTACATGACAGAGACAAATTATTGCCCATCACAATGGTAAAACATTAGTTTTCCAATGGAGTCATCACCTATTGTATATGTTGGTAAATCTCTGGATGTTTCTGCACATAAAATACACTAAATGCAACCACAGACCCTCTTTTTCACAAAGAGAAAAGTGCCAGCCTGAAGAAGACCCCGGTTGGGGTCAAAAATTTGCAAATATTCTGGAAATGGACTTTATATACATTATCTTTTTCACATCAGGCACTGAATACAAAACTGAATCACTCCAAGAAAATTCACCCAATAATAGATATTTTCTTTAATGACCAAGTCTGTACATGTGCATGCCTGTTAATACCGGTAAACATGTATCACAGTACCAGCAATATAGTGTAACTTCACTTATTATGTTAAAATACAGGCCAACTGGATTGCCTGCCAAGGCTGTGATCATGATAATCCAGTTCAGGCCAGAGATGGAAGGTCTGAATTCTGCAACTCATAACGCATCCATAGGCTCTTCCTCCTCCTCATCGCTAGAATCGACATCTTCCCAATCATCCTCGTCCCCATCTTCAACATTCTGTTCTTCAGCCTCGTCTCCAGGTCCTAATTCGGCAATGAGCTCATCAATGTGCTTCAGCATGGGTTCATCATCACAGGGGAGTTTTGAAGACAGCTGGAAAAGTGGCACGATTGTGTCATACACTTTTAGGAAATACATACGGAAATTCACCAATATCACCTTTCAGGCACCATATTTTCTGAGCCCAAATGCTAAAGTTATATTGTGTCTATGACCGGATGGTTTAGGACTGAATTCTTCCCCGTCTCATGTGCCTTACCTCCTTTGCTTTTGCAAGGTAATGTCTGGCATTCCCATAATATTCTGAACCCTGCAAGTGGTTGACAAGGCCGAGCATGTACCACACCTGAAAGATGAAATGTGGAAGATTAAGAACAGAGTGCAAGACTGATATTATCACATAGAGACTTTCCCAGAGTCTCACACCGACGGTGGAATTTGAAACGCGGACCTCCTGACCACAAGTCGAGACCCAGAGCCACTAGACCACCGTGGCTCCTTAATGACACCAAAGATTACTATACGAGGATATTCAACAAACTCTGCTCAGCGAGAAATTCTCATTTGAGTATCTGATTACCTCACCTGAATGACTTCATCATCTTCATCCAGCAAAGCTTCCAGGATCTCAAATGCAGTCTGAAACAGGAGAAAAGACATGACGCCTGGGCTGAAATACCTGGCACTGTTAACTGATTCACGTCTTTATAGGAAAGACCAAAAATACCTATGTGATATATTTTTTGAGACCCAAGAGGCCGGAAGAGAACATACCTGGTACTCTTCCACTTCTGTTAGGATCTGAGCAGCCTGAATGCGCGTCTGGTAGGTCAGGGACACAGCCTGTAAGTGTAATGAATGGTTGGCAACATGATGGCAGCAAAAACTCTCCCGTAAGGAAGACAATACTGAGGCTATCTACATACAAATAAAGGGGGCAAACAGAGCCTTTCTGTTGTGCCTAAACCTCACCTCTACAGGGTCGAAATCTTCGGATGACGGTTTTTCCCTCTCCTTAAATTTTGGTAACCACAAAGAAACACTTTTATTTATAGCCTCTTTTGCATTCTGAAACCAACCACACAAAAATTTTAAGAAAGATACTGGAATGCCGATTGGAATGATACTGGAATGCCGATTGGAATGATACTGGAATGCCAATTGGAATGATACTGGAATGCCGATATATCGATACTGATTGAACAAATCTTTAACATTTATCAGTAAACAAAACAAAAGGGTACCAGGGTACAGGAGTCTCCAGTGACTGGTTTCAAAGTAACCCAAGTCATGCCAATTACAGTTCTCCTCTTGTTCGAAATGGATTTTGCCATCATCATGTCACTTACCTCAATATCTTGTTTAACTAAAAGGAAACTGGCCATCAACTGATAGGCCTCTGGGTTCGTGTTGTCTGCTTCAATACCCTTCTCGATGGCACCCTTACAGTTCTCTTCAGCACCAGCATCATCACTGAAAAATCAAGTAATATATCTGTTTTATCTGCACCTACTTCAATGGCTTGTTGATGATCAAACCTTAAGGGCTCAGCATGATTTGTTGCGACAAAACTAAACTCACCAGCAGTCAGTCATGTAGAGTTCAGCCACAGAGCAATAAGCACTGGAGATATTCCGATGTAATTCTTTTTGTTTGTCGTCTTGAGCACATGCAGCAGCCATCTAAAAGAAATTAAGGAACATGAAAATGGGAAGACATCCCAGGACTGCAAGAATTAAGGGAGTAGGGGTGGCGGGGGTTAATTACCAGGAGCCAGTAGTTCCATATTCAGCACTTTTATTACCTGTTGTTGTTGGTGTTCTTGCAGTTCCTTCACCATCAACTCAATACCTTTCTGATAGCACTGAACTGCCTGCTGCCCTTCAAACAACTGACCGAGGGCCATGTACTTATTGTATCCTTTCTCAGGACTCAACTCTAGTGCTCGGCCAAAACACTGGAGACATGGTTAAGAAAATACAGAAGAAAATGTAAAAAGTTGATTTCTTCCCATCATATTTACATGCAGACACCAATCGCCTGTTCCAATGGGACAACCATTTTTGAAAGGATACTTGTTTGGCAGCTTCTGCATTCCCTAACTCCAACAATAAAGTTCCAGAAGTCTCCAATGCCCTGATATTATCAACATCCATTTCCAGTGCCCTCTGGCAGAATTTCTGTGCAACTTCATAGTCGAAAGCGTCGATGAGTTCCTGTGCCTGAAAGAATACTGCAGGTTTCATACATCTGAGGAAGAAATTGAGGTATTAATACAACATTTTCAACCATAACATGACAAATTTCATCTGAAACCAGGAAATGCCAGTTGTAGCTGGTATCCGTACCAACATACCTTATCTAACAAATCATCAACAGTATACGTTCCCTTTGAGTCTGAAGTAGTCGCTGCCTGTGGCGTGGTTTTCCTTTGTGATCCACCGGCAAGCTCTGGAATAGAGTATGAACGGTACAATCCCGTAGCCTAGGTATGATCCGGTACAATATGTGTGCACGGAATGACATGCAAATGTAGGCCTAGCCTAGGTAGCCTAGGCGCAGGCCTACCTTGGCATGCTAAGGCTTGGTAGCGGTAGGGTAGCTAGGCTAGTATGGTAGGCCTAGGCAGTTCAATAAACTATACCATCATGATACAATGAAAATGTAACTAGGCCTAGGCCTACCTTTAAGGCTGTCTCTAACTGGTTTCTTGGCTTTTTTCCTTGTTTTTGGCCGGCCCATCCTGTCAACAAAGTATCACTGTCTATGCCACCACCATGTATGACATGTATGATGCATGCATGGCATGTGGTCTATACCAAGCGAATTGGTCATTCTTCAGTAAGCGAAGCCTCAAGATGACGCTACAGAATTTAGACTGATCCTTTATCATCGTACTCCATTTTCAACGGGAGTAGTCTCTGTCACCCAACAGCTTGTTCGAATCTGGAGATGCGCAAAGATTGTCTGCAGCAGTACTATGGAACAAAAAGGCTGTCTGCGCGAGACTGAACCGAGGGCAGCAGAGGCATTTTGATTTCAGAAGCCATCGCTGGTGGCTTCTAGCCCTAGCGGTGGCTTCTGGAACCAAAATGCAGCAGAGGTGGAAATGGACAAACGACCAGGCTAACATGCGTTCATNTTTAGCAAAGCCAAGAAAATTGATTATTTGTATCTCTAAGACTTTATTATTTTTTTGGATCTACTACTAGTCTAAATTTACTTGACTATTAACATTTTTGGTTACGCTTTTATTCTTATGTGAATAGTCGCAATCAAATTATCCTCTTGTTTCCGCGATGCAAACTCCTCACAGCGCCACCTATCTCCATTCTTCCGATATAGTGAGTGGAGCCATCATAAAATGCGGAACGGAACTAACGGCGATTGGAACGAGATTGTCCGCGATGTAGGCCAGGCAAGATGGCGGACAAGAAGATAAGCACGTGTTATATTTCTGGTTCATGTAATCGCACCCCGCATTCAGTTAGCTGGGGTAAATGTAGTGTCATTGCATTTGGAACGTCAAGAGCTGTCGCACTTTACGACTGCAAGGTTTGAGAACAGGCTTTGATGGGTTGGGCGGGTTGTCGGATTTTAGTGACAGTTCAGCAGTTGCGTGCAGTGCCAGTGCACGCACATGCTGCATGCACTGTGGCTGTCACTGCACTGCACACCACACTGACTGTGCCAGTGATGACTGATGCTGAGAGGCATGCATCATTGCATTGCCAAACCATTGCACGCATGCAGCATGAGCATACAAAATACTGAATTCCCCTAATGAAGTGAAATAATCATAATGACCATGATGACTTGGATTCAAAAGAAAGACAAGTTGATAAACTGATAAAGCCCTACCGGTATGTTTTGTGAAATTTGCGCAGCCGTTGCGAAGATATCGGGAGAACACCTCGCGCCATTCGAATGGGGAATGAAGTATAGGCCTGATACTCTTTTATCTTCCAGGCTGCCGATAAAGTTGGTCAGATAAAACAGACATTAGTAGGACACAAGGAGAGGGTGAACTGTGTCAGGTGGATCTGTAATGGTGGTGAGTGTCCAGGTTGTTTCAAGTGTATTTCTGTTTTCTATGGCATGATGGTGACCTCAGAAAATGCGTGGTTTAATGACATTTTGATTATTACAGGGAATGAAATAGAATTGGTTTCCTGTTCTGTTGACAAGACAGCCCTCGTTTGGACTGAAAAAAATGGTCAGATTACAAACTCGGCCAAGCTGACAGGTCATACTGGGAGTATCAACATCGCAGAAGGGTTTTATGTGCCACAGAAGGATGGCAGCATAGCAGACAATCCACGGACTCTGATAGCTACTGTTTCGGTGGACAGCACATTGAAGATATGGGAGCGGGAACGTGACAAAGGTAGGAGTATAGTTCTCCCTTTAAAAATAAGATCAGATTTTTTTTCAATCAGCTGCCCAAGTTTGTTTTTTAAGGAAGTAAAAACATTTGCTTGTGAATTCATTATTTTACTTTTTCTTTATAGTTGAGTTCAGCTGCACACAGACCATACCATTTGGATCAGGATTTGCACTCGATGTGAATTTTGCTGCGATACCAGGCACCAGTGTCCCAGTTCTTGCCGTCGGTGCAGATGATCAAAGAGTTCACATATTTGTTGAGCAGAATGGACAATTTGTGCGAGTACACACTTTGCTTGGCCATGAGGACTGGATCAGATCAGTGGAGTTTGCCAAAGATGGTAGGTTAACATGAAATTTATAAAATAGACAAAATGGGAGTTCAGTATTTGCATTTTATTACACTGTCGATTTGAATTTGATTTCCTGACGATGTATTTTGATTGATATTCCAGATAATGGTGATCTTTTGCTAGTGTCAGGTGGCCAGGACTGTTTCATCCGACTGTGGCGGTTCTCTCCCCGTGATCCTGAAAAAGTGGCATCCGAGCAGAGCGTCAAAGAGATCTCCCTGGGTGGAGAGATCAAGTTGAAGGAGGACACGTTTACATTTCAAGTAGGAGGTTTGTGTCCTCAAGCTTGACTTTTTGAGTAGCGCTGTGCCAACGAGCTCACTCACATTTTGTGCATGGCTGCCGTGCAATGCGCCAGTGTTTGAGCTTGGAAAATTATTATACAGTATTGAATGAATCCGAAGATGAAACCAGAGTGGCTGCTGGGGAAAACCTGCGATGTCCGAGATGCTACTTTGATAGCAGTGTCATTCATTTGCTAAAATATATTGAGAGGTGGGCTGAATTTATGTTGTACATTTTCAGATAAGACGTGTTGTTATGCAGTGGTTCTGGAGTCTGTCCTCTCTGGTCATGACAACTGGGTGTACAGTTGCCATTGGCAACCAGCACAAGTCAAAGGTGAGGATTTGTTCTTATCTGGTCACATAATAACTATTCATTTATCAAAGGGGTTAACATATGGTATTGTAATGTCAAGGTTTTTAGCCTTGCCATTATGAGTAGTGGGTACTTACGCTGCACCACCCAAAAAAACAATGTGTGCTTGCTGATTTCCTCCAAGTAAGGAACTGCAGACCAAGGTTTAAATAATTTTTGGTTCTCCACAGATGGCCAAGATCATCAACCCATGTGTCTTCTCTCAGCATCCATGGACAAAACTATGATAGTCTGGAAGCAAGATCCCGCTACTGGAGTTTGGCTTGACCAGGTAAGTTTCAGTTTCATAAAGTGATCTATTCAAAGTTGTCAGGTGTAGCTCTCCGAGTCCGCTGTGGAAATGGGTCACCCACTTTGATATACCCTGTTGATTATTTCGTCTCCGCCTCCAGGTTCGTGTTGGAGAAGTTGGTGGGAACACACTTGGTTTGTACGGATGTCAGTTCAGCCCTGATGGCAACAGCTTACTAGGTCACGGATACCATGGAGCTTTTCATCTTTGGCATTTTAATGAGGTGAGTAGTCAGATCCATGCCAAGGCATTAACACTGCCTCACAACGCTTTTAGGCCTTTGCAGTATCTCCACTTATTCAAAAGAGGACCTGAATACGTTTACATGCACCCTTTCAGGACACTAACCGCTGGGCGCCTGGTGTGACTGTCAGTGGCCACTTTGATTCAGTTCAAGACTTCACTTGGGATCCAGAGGATGGAGACTTCCTTATCAGTGTCAGTGCAGACCAGACATCAAGGCTTCATGCTCCATGGGTGCGGTCAGATGGAACGGTGAGTTTTATGTTTATGTCTGTTCATCTATGGAGTTTATATCTGCTGTACCCACTTCAGCACTGGCCATATTTTGGTGTTATTACGTAGAATGCCGAATCCCGGTAAATCAGGACATTGACGCCATTGCAATTTGCATGTAACAGAACGGTCGCCATTTCTTCAAGGTGTGTTGGAGTGAGATCGCCCGTCCTCAAGTCCACGGTTACGACATGCAGTGTTTAACAATGACAAACAAATATCAACTTGTCTCTGGAGCCGATGAAAAGGTGATCCGTGTTTTTGATGCACCGAAGAACTTCATGGAAAATTTTGGGCGAATTTGCAGGAAAGATGTCACGAAGGCAGTGGAGAGAGTCGTAAGTCAATCAAAATCATTAAATTTTTTTATGGTGGTGTGAACGTGGAAAAAGTCCCCTGGAATCGAAGTCCGAATGCAATTGTACTAGCAGATTAAGCCTTTGTGAAGGATTATGTCAATATAAACGCACACATAGTGCCTTTTTTTAGGTCACTTGCATCCAAAATAGCTGACAACTTACTTTCGGTAAACTTTTTTTGTGATTAGATGAATTCAGACCTGCCAGAGGGAGCCAGTGTACCAGCGTTGGGACTCTCAAACAAGGCTGTGTACGAAGGTGATCCTCAAAATGAGGGTGGTGATGCAGGCTCGGCCTTCAAGAACCAGGATGTATATTTTACTGCACTCAATTTAACAGGTGCGTGTGAGTCGTTTAACATGTGAGATACTGTTGAATAGAGATGTCACAAATGAATTTCCTCTGGTCTTGTATTTTGTTGCAATGCATATTAATTTTGCGGTGCCGAGCTGTCTGCAAATTATAAAGGCGCAAAATATTGTTCTGGGGCAGAAGTACTGTGGGTCCGTAAAAAAACCATCCGTAAAAATTTCCCATTTTAGAGTATTTCACGACGACAGACCAGAATTCTCGTGCATGACATTGTGACTCGGCCATAAGTGAACAAGTTTATTTTGCTGCCCTATCATTATCATTACAATAGCTTCCAAAGAAAATCTTGTTTTCCATTTTTTTTCAGAGCCCCCTACAGAAGAGAATCTCCTACAGAACACCCTGTGGCCAGAGACACAGAAATTATATGGCCATGGTTATGAAATATTCTCATTGGCCAGTAGTCCATGTGGAAAACTTTTAGCCTCAGTTTGTAAGGTGAGTGAGATCTACTCAAAAGTTCTTCTGTGGTGTGTTTTCTGGACATGGTCATCATATCTCTAAAAAACAGATTCCGGGAAAACTTGACTCACTTTGTGTCATTATTTTCTAGGCGGCAAAACCAGAGCATGCTGGGATAATCGTCTGGGACACCGGGACATGGCAACAGATATGTACTCTTGAATCACATTCACTCACAGTCACACAGCTGGCCTTCTCACATAACGGCCGATATCTCCTGTCGGTGTCGCGGGATCGAACATGGGCGCTCTTTGAATGGAAGTCACAAGATGCACCTGAATCAGGTCTGTAGATCTGTTATTAGTATTTTAGAAACATTGGAGCGAAAGGGGTTAATGTCATCATTGACATCAACAGATCTCAATGAAGTAACAATGTCACTTTAATTTTCAGAATCACATTTCACCAGAATTGCTTACACAGACAAGAAAACAGGCATTCATTCTCGAATTATCTGGGCATGTTCCTGGTCGCATGATCACAGATATTTTGTTACGGTATCCCGGGATAAAAAGGTAAGTGTTGTTCCGCGATTGCATCTGAGTGTATTTCATACCATGCTTACCCTTCTCTTGTTAATGATCTCTTTCAGGCTGTGATCTGGGACGTCTCTAAAGCTTCTACGTCAGACAAGTCAAGTTGTTTAGCTGGGGTCCAACCGTGTTCCAATCCTTTGACGTTACCCGATGCTGTCACTGCTGTGGACTTTGCTCCAGTGATGATCAAGAACAGGTAAGGATAAATAGCCAAACAATCACACAGTCTTCACTCATAGTCTTACAGCTAAATATTAATTTGATTGTTTGAGTAACAATGTGCAGTCGTCATTTCCTGGTAGTAGATTTATGCGAAATGGTGAATTTCTTTGAATAATGTGTGTATGTATTTATCATGCTATCTTTCAGTTACCTTTTGTCCTTTGGTATTGACAGTGGCGCCATCTATCTCTACCTCTGGGAACCAACAGCTGCTGATCCGTGGAAGAAATGTATTGAACTGAATCAAGAGTATCCTTCACTGATTAGAATATATTTTAAAAAGTGTTCATTTTTGCCCTTCTGATTCATTACCAAAAGTTGAGATAACTTATCTCAACTTTTTCATATCATGATAAGTTTAACACTTGCTCCACCTGACGGGAATTCCCGTGGCATGAGGTCCATTCCTCTTGCCTGTACCGGCAATTCCCACAATTTCTAAAGCCATTTAAGCCGGGTCACTCATCTACTTCATAGTGATTTTCTGCACAGGTAAGTCTAGTTTGATCGATTTTGACAAGGTTGCAGGAGTCCTGCTGATTTTCAAGGATATGCTTCAGGTTTAATAAAACAAGTCAACAAATACATGTACGTAAGTTATCCAGTGATGACCATGGCTTTGTCCCTGATGGAAAATTCGAGTACATTCAAACCCATGTACCGTTTTTCAAATTCTTTTCACATTTATTTCTTTCACCTCGTCCCTCAGATCTGCTCATCATCTAACTGTGAAAAGGCTACAGTTCCGCAGACAGATTGGCCGGGCTGGAATTCAAGATCAAGAAGAAGAAAAGAACTGGCTGCAGCTTGGAAGTTGTGGTGTTGACCATGCTGTCAAAATTCATGATATTGAAATCAGTAAATTGAGATTATGACCTCAAATCCAGTGTATTTTGTCTTTTTTCGTGTTCGTTCACCTTGGTGAGCTTATACCATACTGCATTTTCTAACATTTGTCGTCGTTGTTGACAAAAAGGTATGGGTAGACTCTATTATTCAGTGATAGCACCATATTCGGCCTTGACATTTTGCTCACCTGATGAGCTCTTAGCGTGGCGTGGTGTCCGTAGTTATCTGGTGTCATCGGCGTCCGTTAGCAGTGCACGAATTCCATGGGTTACAATTTATCTTTTCTTCTCTTTATTCGATTTTACGTTCCCGCCAATCAGTGCTAAGCTCTTCACATTTTACCACAGTGAGGACAGATTGGTATCCTTGTGGTCATTTTCTGTGCCAACACGAACGCTGAACAAAAAAAATAGAAAGGTGTAGTACCCTTGTATGAGGTACTCTGCTCTCATTCCGTGCTTGGAGGAAAATTCCTCCTCAAAGTTCCGTGTAAGCGCTAGTATCTGAGATTCGTATTAAGTGTACATAAAAAAATTGTACCGGTGTAGTAGAATGTCATGTACCCCGATATGAGATGCCCCCCAACAAAGGATTCTGACGCCATAGCGGCAGCTACAATAGGCCGGACACTAACAGACAGGAACTTCTGTCACGAGATGTCCCCTGTACATTAGAAGCGGACATCTGGTATCGGGAACATTAGATTTCATTACACCTGTATGACTTCAGCTACCCGGTACCGTACCCCAAGCCTGGCATCACTCAGTGCATTTGTATAAACATGATCATATTGAGAAGAAATAAAAGTACTGAACGTGTAAAATTTGAACTATGTTTTTAGTAAGGTCGCCCCCATCTCAAATTGGCGATTTTCCTTGTTTACTGCATTTCTCTCTCCATCCAACCTGCGGTTTCAGCAGGATAACTCAAAAAATGTGTTAGTTATCGCGGCAAATATTTCAGGAATTGTAGACATGCATCTGACACAGAACCCTATTGATTCCTGGTGTCATCCGAATACAATGTGCGACTTTTTTATAAAATTTGTTGTCTTATCGCATGTCACTTAGCCCCAGCTTGTTAGTCTCGCGCAGCCAGCCACTAGCTCCATATTCCAGCTTACAGCGGCTGGGTGACAGAGACTAATTTCGCAAAGTCGATAGGTAGTTGCAGATGTCGCATGCATTAGCAGGCATAAAGCCTCCAGCATGCATATAGGCCTACTGTGCCTATGCCACAGGCCGATATCGTACGGTCAGCAGCATGCCTGCCCTAGCATGGTTCTGCACGTGTGTGTAGGCCTACATTGCTAGTCTCTGTGGCGGTACAGTGCTGCCGTCAGTCTTGCATGACACTTGTTTCGCGCGGCCTGTCTCTAAATGCTTGATGCGAGAAGCAAACTTTTGCATGTCATTTGGAAAGACAGAGGGGGTTCTTTGGTACGTAACCATGCAAACTCCGCTGCATTCAGAACGAGGCTAATGCTTTACCGATATCTACATGTATTTGAATGGCACGAGATACTTGAGAAATATTCGCCTCCAATTTCTTGTTGAACCTAATTTGTTGTAGGCCAACATCAATTTGGCACTCGGTCTCGAATCCGACCACCACCCAGAACCTGTCCTGTACTGTTTTCAGTTTGATGACTGGAGTTCATGCAACACCTGTTTTATTAACTTTATTATTGGTGTAGGAGGATACACCTATTGAAGGGCGATGATGTGTGATGCCAGCATTTCACTTTAAAGTGCAAAATCATTCCTCGGTGATATTTTATGCATATTTCTGCACGTAGAAGATTGCCGTTACGATCTCTGTCTCCCACAGGGTGATCAAAAAAATTCCCGCTACCTCGCACTTTCACTATTCAGTGGGACTGATGCAACCAAAACACCCTGTAAATTGGACAGGCCAAAACGACTCTACAGATCACGGGTCGGCGAATATTGTATTTTGGAACCGATGGCGACATTTGTGCCCGATATTGAAGAGTAGGGTGTGTTATGGGCTCATATGAATAAAGACTAGCAAATGCTTTACCTTCAGATTTGTACAGCATAGCCAAGTGCATTTGTATTGCAAAATTCAAGTAAAAGCATTTACTAGTCTTTATTCATGTGACCCAATGTCTTGATTCATGAGACAAACATGACCTATTCCCTGTGTGATGGACCGAACAATGTTTGGCCGAAACCACCTTCTGACCCTTGTCGGATGATCTTGTAACTCCACCCGCCGTTGCGGCTCATTAAATGAGGCTTCGTGAACGGTGCACTTTGAAGCCAGCGCAGGCGTGATGGATGCGTGATCATACGATAATTCTACCGTTATTTGAAACTAACAAAAACAACTCTACATGGTACCCCTTTAGAAAGTGAGTTGTGTTCGTCCCCGGCCCTGGTACTGACCCCCGCCGAGTGCTCAGAATCATATTTGATAACACGATGAATGGTGCTACATTGAAAAGGATGTTAATACAACCGTGACGGGATATCACTCTCCTCTTGACTTTGATGCCCGACCAAAAGCTATAGAACACTTGATAGCGTCCGTGGTCGCGCGGTCATCCCACTTGCGGTTTTTGAATTCAGATTTCAATGGTCCGCCCTCACCCACAATGCATGCAGCTGCAGGCGCTAACAGTAACGGCACCGGAAAACGGCCCTTTTGCGAGAAAAAAGGCCCCGCGACACGCACTACCTGTTCAGAAACATTAGCGCGGTGCCCCCTACACCTGGGCCACTTGTCGAAGCAAATTGCATTGACGGTGCGTTTTTATCGGAGCGTGCTCGCATGTTTTTGTGTATCGTTTCGATTTTTTCTTTTTATTGTGTTCATTGACGCTTTTTCAGAAATACATAGAAAATCATTTTTGGCGTGCCTTCGGTTGTTTGTGGACGTGCGTCGTTGTCAAGTTATTAATGACCACGCATTGTTACTGAGTACAAATGTCTTTTTTTCAAACGTACTTTTTAGCGGATTTTAGAAAGAGCGAAATTGACCGTAAAATAGTACACCGGGACAGTTGAAGAGGCGCCGTCACTTACCGGTGGCGGCGATTGCCAGATCATCAGATCAGTCGTAAAATCTACCAATCATGGTTGGCCAGCGATCATCGCGATGTAACAACCACCAAATCGAACACTATGACTGCATAAATTGACACTGACCGGTGAACTATTTCGTCCTCTGAGCCTGCTCGCTGTTTGTAGCTTTATTAACTCGCGCGCTGAACACAAGGTCAGTGAGATGAGGCATCATCATGCGATTAGTAGGAATGCTTTTATCTAAAATACAATTGTACCAGCTTCAAATTGGGCCTTACTGTGTAACGAAGCTTCTGTGTAAGCGGTATCTCCGTGGACAAATCGTCCAGATCGACGAAAGTGGAGAAATTCGTTGACAGTCACCCCTTTGTGTGCAAATTTCAGCCCCCAACGGACTTTAAATATGGGTGCCAGGTGGCCATCTTGAAAATTGGCCCTTCCCCAATATCTCATAAATTTCTAGTATATCGACCTTGAAAGAATATGTATGTATAGGTACCCTCTGTGCGTTCAGCAAATTTCGGCCCGATCTGTCTTCAAAATGTGGCCGCCAGTCAGCCATCTTGAAAACTGGACTTCAGGCCATAATCTCATGAATGATTAATTGTGGCTGGAATGTTAATCTAACTCGGTGTATTGTGTACGTACCAAGAAAACCCCTCTGTGCGTTTGCCGAAGTTAAGCCTAATTTGACCTCCAATATGGCTGCCAGGCGGCCATATTCACAGATTTTTTCAGATGACCCAAGTCAACGTAGGCCCATTCTAACACAGTTTTAATCTGACTTGACTTGCCTACATGTAGTTGTGTACCGAGCGATGTGCGGATCGTCGTCTCTGCTACATAACTGACAGCGAACGGTAAAGTCCTCAATGGCCAATGATTGATGATGATTTTTTTTGTGGATTCTTCGAATTCGGTTCATGTGATATCGGTGAGGCGCCAGTCACGATAACACCGAATTGTTGCGTGAGACAGACGCGCGCTAAAACCACCTTCACCGCGGAGCGCATCGTTAGAACAGGAAGGAATTAATCATATGGCAGTCGCAAGCAATGTATGTAGCCTACTTCGAGTGTTGAATTAAAAACGAATTTCCAATGACACTAAACACAGACGTTTTCAAGGGATGGACCCTGGGTTGTTGACCCTTTTTGTGGCTTGGAAGCGTGGCGGTCATATATCATCCCTCCCACCAAAGTGTCCCGACGAACTCGATGAGTAACAAATCGCTTTCCGCGCGTGCGTCCTCCGGTCTCCGGTCTTTGTGCGCTGTTAGAAATCTTTGTCGGAATGAGCACGTGCGCTGGCTATAGAATGAGACCATTAATTTTGCGTGAGTTCTATACAATTGAAGCCTGAACACCTTCGATTAGGGTTACAATAGGATGCTGTTAAGGGATGATCGGGTGATTGAGATTGTTGTCCAACAGGTGGCTGTGTGAATCAACTTTTCATAAGCAACGATCTGAAAGATCACCTCCACTTTCTCCCATCCTCACTTCGCCTCTTCCTTCCACAAGAGGAGTTATTAGTCTGTTGACCAATAGGTGTCACTACGGACAAAATCATTCACGCTTCATTGAGCACCAATCAAGAAATATTTCTTTTGTATTGGTCCGGTAGAACTTTGCTCCATCTTTTAGCAAAAAGCGCGGCTGACTGCTCCTGCACTGAGGAATTGTCTCGCCGTATTTGCTCTGTACGCGGGGCTTTCAACAAAATTTCCGTTGCACTGGCTTCTCCGTGGCCGGGAAACCTGCATGACGACGCCTTTTTCTTGCGGAGCTAGCCAGATGGCTATCCACAGTGCAGTCGTCAGTTCTTACTGGTGTAAAGGAACGTCCCGTGTGAGACAAGTGGCCTTCCATATTGTGGATGGCAGATTCCTTTCTCACCAGTGTAACATTCTCTAGTGTTCCCCATATCCCAGTGTTTCCTAACAGCATACAGCTATAGAGACCATAACTTTTCAACACGGGGAAACGCTAAAATACTCGTGTTTTTCCAGACCCGTGTGTGCGAAAAGCCCGGCGAGAGGTCACACCACTACATTTTAGTGAAGTAGCCCGCGACAGTTGCGCTGCATGCACTGACTCTTCGGTCATTTCTGTATTGGCCCACGTTGTTGGAGGCGCGAAAACAACGTTACTTAATGGCTGCGCCATCTTTAGCCGTACGTTTGCAACGATTTGGGGACCTGGGTGAACTTACGGACCTGCAGGTTCTATAGGGAGGTTCTGTGAACAAGACCCGGGAGTTGACCTTTACCACCCTCGAGATGGGATGGCCTTGGTCCGTGCATGACCGGTCTGGCCGGTCACTGTTCATCGTAACTATCATTGTTACACTTCACTGCCGAACAATATCAGTTGAAAAACGGGCCAGACACCGTAGGAGTCGGAAAATGAACTGTATTCATCGGAACAGGTGGCTGGAATGTCTGGGTCATGCCGGTGCGAGGCGAAAGTAACGGATATTATCAACAACACCATTAGGTGGTTCTGAAAAGAATTTAATTCATTCCAAATTAACGCTCGCTGTGAAAAGTGATGAGATATTAATTACGACTGCATCTTCTGGTGCCGTATTGTCACCTGGTGTCACCAGTGGAGGGAGGTTAATTTTTATCGCAGCAAGCGGGTCAAAATGTCGCCCATCCCGAACCGTGCAATCGTAATTATCGGTTTTGTTACCGAAAAACTGATGCTGTCGTTGAAAGTAAAAGAAAGTTAGGTCGTTTATTTTCAAATGGTGAATACAGTTGAACAGCTGACCCTATGTGTTTTCATTACGAGAAGTGGCTATTTCGTTTGGAATTTTTTGGGATGACGAGAAAAATACTGAAACCCATTCCAAACCGTGAAATCGTAATTATAGGAATTAGGGAGGTTAAGAAATCAAACGGTAAACGTAAACGTTATTTTTGTACCGAAAATGCAATATAAAATCTGGTTAATGTGTAGTATGAAAAATAACATTGTCGTAAGTTTACGTCTATCGGTTGATTTCTAAACCTCCCTAATGTTACCAAAAACGATTCTGTCGTTGAAGTAAAACGAAAGTTGATACGTCGCCATTCAAATTGTTTCAGTCAGTTAAACGGCTGACACTTTGTGTTTTCGTTAGAAGTGGGCTACTTCGTTCGGAATTTTTAGAAAACCAAAAGAAAAAGCATGAAACGTTGTACCGTTGGAAATGCACGTTTGGTGGCGCTTGTTGATATAAAAAAGACTGCACACAAGACGAATCTGTTTTGTCGCCAAACAAAAATAAGATACCCTGGGGTGATTGACAATGTTTGCGGTTTTAACGGCGCCAGACCAATGTAATGAAAGCACGTGTTGAGGATGCACACTGTATTATATGGTAAGAGGCATCCTTCCGTCGTTAGGCTTTTAAAACTGCTCACGCCTCTTCGACTTCACAACGCAACCCGATGACTTTATCATTTTGATTCTTTTGATGGACATTTTTTGAGTTTAAGTCAGGTGTTGCCCAGTTTTCAAAACTGAAAATCATCCAAGTATTAAATCACAAGATGACACAGAGGTCTCGCCTTGTTGAGTCGTTGGATGTGTCTCGTAAACAAACCTAAATAATTGACGCTGACAATGGACTCGGTGTCGAACCACGTCTAGTGACGATTTTGATTGTTCCAGACGAGCAGCGATTGGGGAACAGCCAGGGCAACACGTGCGGCGCACGGAGCTCACGCGCGGCGCTCACGAAACAAAACTGTATTGTGAACGGTCTCGTCTGCTGCCACCTAGCGCGTGCGTCTCAGCAGGGGGTGCATTCCTCAATTGAGGCGGTATTGACCGCCGGAGAAAATTCTTATTTGTTTGTTAAAGTAAAAGATTTTGAAAATACGCAAAAAAATTAATGCCGTGGCACAGGTGGTTTTGTCACCTCTCTTGTTAGGGCAGCACGCGATGCGTTTCTCGTAAATGTCCGGATTTCGGTTCAAAGATTATTGGTAACGCAACTTCCTGCTGTGTGGTCAGAAATGCCGGTGCCGACCATAGCCAAGAGGAGAAGCTAGACCCCGGCAATGCCATGGCCCCTGTGACCTTGTAGCTGCGATTTTGCTGTGTGTGTCATCTGCATATAACATTGACCCTTCAAAATAACAGCGGAGGTTGCCCAAACATTGAAGAATTAAAGCAAAACGTACATATTGTATAAACCTACAAAAGATCGGCAAAAATCAAACAACCGTCATGTGTTTATTTTTTGTGTTTATATAATGATATATATCATGTAAAATGTCAACTGTACTCCCCAGGTGAACATGTTGGGGGAGTTTTATTTCAACTAGAAGATACGGGTCTCTTCCGGTGTTCCTTTCGCACCTGTTACTCAGAACTGCCCTACATTTGTAGTTTGAAAAGTCGTCGAAGGGAACCTGCATAATTCTGTTCGACATTTGGATCTGACATATTTTTGTTTATTTTTGCCACACTCACATTGTATACCGTGCGTTGTGCGATAAAAGTACGAATTATTTCATCATACATGTAGGGCATTCTGCCGTTGACAATGTTCATCCACCAGATTTTTTTCAACAATAACAAAGTTTTTTTTTCATTATTGTGTGTATGTTCGTGGGTAGTGGTGTTACAGCAGGTTAAGGGTGGAGGCGGGTTGTTCGAGAACCTGTAAAAACCTAAAGTGCACGACCTAAATCATTTTTTTCACCATGAGGTGTCGCTAAACTATCATGGGGGTATAAGGAAACAGAAATCAAGAAATTGAGAACTTCCAAGATCGAGTAATTATGTCTTTCTGTGTCCGTTTTGTCAACTGTGATGAAGTGCATGTACCCGCTTTGGAATCTTTACTCTTGTGGTCAAAAGCCGTGTAGTGCAACCTTTTCAACCTCGTTCCCAAGGTCCCTCCATCGTCCGTAAACCTTGGTCCTCTCCGACGTTTAAAAGACCGTCACTGGAAAACAATCTCACAAATTTCAAGAATTTTGAAATTTTGCTCGCTGCCAACTTCTACATGTAGATTGGTTCACGGCACCAACCATGGTAGCTGGATTTGAATTGTGTAACCAGGGCAGAACAAGACCTATTAAACGGTAGAAGTGAAGCCCTCGGAACGAGGTTAAACCTCATCAGACATTACTAGTCGATCTTGAGAGTTCTCGACTTCAGCAGACTGTTCGATGAACCTTTTTGATTTACCAGCGCATGTCCAAAGCAGTTTTCACCGAATCATTCACACGTGCCCAAACTAATAGGAGCAGTCAGCCGCGCATATTGCTAACAGATGGCAGCACAGTCTTAGCGGACCAAATGTACAGGAAATCTATTATGATCGCTGCTCGATCGATAATGACTGGGTCCGCTAGATGCATTGAATTGGGCCCTAGTGACACCTAGTGGTCAACTCGCTGACAGCTCCTATTGAAAAGCGCAGTAGCAACAATGAGAACCCATCCAATCGGAGACTCATCGCATTCGAAATCAAGAGAATAAATTGAGTTATTGCTGATAAGATCTCAAAACGATCGCATGCGCAGTTGAAAAGCTCTTAACAATTTTCTTCCTAAGCGATCGGGTCCATAAATTGTCACCAGGCGTGTGTCCTCCGTCATGTGCTGGACAATGCTTCTGATTAACACCGATAATGACTTAGATAAGGTCAGTGGATAGGACGGAACACCTGAGATGTGATAATATCAGTGAACCATATACGGCCAAACCAAACTTCGTACTCGTCTCTCTCTCCGCTCGTAGTTCTTATAGAGGTGTACATGTACAGTACATGTAATGACGGCCAATGACGATCAGGCAAATATAAAACGGAGCGGAAAAATTAAAGTTCACCCATTTTCTATATTTAGGCTCATTGCGTCCGCTTTTGGTGGACAAATATGACACTGTTTCACTCCACATTTTGTGTACCATTAGGCTACTCTCTGTCTGAATTTATTGTCACGGACTGAAATTTGTGCATATTTTTACGGAAAAAGCCCCTTTAGCCACCTGAATGTGGATCAAATCTCGATCATTGATGGAATCTGGGCAGTGAAGCCTAACCCCTGTGAGTGTTTTGAAACACTTCGACGCTATTTCACAGTAAAATGCCATGTACCGCGTACCATGTAACTGCACATCATTGAGAAACCGGTGTGTTTTGCACAGTACCCTTACCTTGTGTTCATCCTTCGTCACTTGTCTAATTTGCTTCGCCTGGACCTGTGTCCGCATCTAACATGTCTAAAGCCACTTTACAAATCATCGAAACTTCAATAGCCTCAGGTGCCACTGGATGAATTAATTGACTTCAAAGGAACTAGTTGAGTCCCGGTCACTCACCGTGCGCCGCCCTCCAAGGTGACCCCAACCATTGTTCGAACGTTGGTCAGCATCGGGCCGACAGCGCTGCCCAGCATCGCTGATGACAGGGACCGGACAATTTCCCTGCCTGCCGGAGTCGGCAGGGTGCAGGGCACGGGGCTATGTCGTGACTATTAGAATGACAATCCAAGAAAGTCCGTCAGGGTTAATTACAAGTTAATTGTACCGCACTTTATCAAGGATTTCCTCACTCTTAAAAAATTCTCGTCGTACTGACAAGCTGGAACTCGTTCTCAGAATATGCTTAAATTGACAGGGTCTATCTTGTCAATTGACAANTGTACCGCACTTTATCAAGGATTTCCTATTGAACCCTTCACAGCGGATAGTGGTTTTTGTTTGTAAATACAATCGTCCTGAGGCGTGTCCTTGACGGGGGGGTGGGGGCACGGCCGCCCTCAGGTACAAAGGTATCATTATCTCATCACAGGTGATCACGAATGCAGGTTTGTGGTTTCAGCAAATGTAGGTATCGTTGTCGGCTGGTGTAAGAGGAAAAACTCCTTCCAATCTAACGCCAAGATATAGTTGAGGCCAAGATGATACCAGGACTATTCCGCACCCCAAGCTTTAAACTCCTGCAGATTCAAACCGCAACCCACTACGTTGCCCGCGCTCTGAAACTGCTTGGGTTGACGCCGTCCTAAAAATATCGCTAATAGACGGCGTTAGCTGTCCCCCGATTCGGGGAATCTTCGCTGGGAATCTGCTTCGAGTAGGCCTATGAGTTCAAGTGTACAATTTGTACACGTATCTTAGCTAATCAGAATGTGTTACGGCGGCGTTGGTTAAACCTGTGATGATGGCTTATGATTGGATCCCTCGTCAACCAGCGCCGTCTATTGATGATCCTTCAGTTTTGGCGCCAAACATGCCAGTGTTTAGTGGGTCTAGACCTGTGGCCAACTGAATTGGGGACGAGTACCCAAGCTCAGAGTCCGGTGTATTTAAGAATTCTTCATGGTCGTGTATAATACTAGCTCAGTACATCACTCCAAACTCATCCTGTAACGTTAGATCTTTATTTACTTTACCGGTGATCAGAAGGTATCGACGCTGTCAACGCGGGGGGTTCGAATATTGCTCATTGTTCTCTTTCAATTTCACGACGAGTGCGTTTTGATCTTATCAAAAATATGTGCGGTAAAATCAACGTCGGATGCAGCAGTTTGAAAAACGTCCCGGTATCCGCTAATAATGGGGATATTTTATCTTTGGATATGGTCATTTGCGAGCTGTCGCGTCAGTCGCAACACGTGTCCGAACCGCCACTGAAGGGAAAGGATGTCGAAGTCTATGAAGGTTTAATTGAAATCTCTATGATATTTTATTAACGGGAGCTGGAAGGGCCAGAAACAATAGGGAATAGTATTGACACGAGTTGCATACGCCGGTGCTGGGGATAGAATAAAGGCGCTACCATCTGTGTCCAGCAGTCATTCAACTCCCCGGCAGTTGATTTCTAGCCGCACTAACGATAGTTTTATTAGTAAGGCCCAACAAATAATTGTTTTTGTTTCTGGTAGAAAAGAGAACGTTTGACGAAATTCTATGGTCTCACTATCAAGTTTTCTTCCAAATAACTATCACGAAATTGCTTGTGAAGGGACCGCATAACTTATTGGTTTTTCGTATGATATGTAGTGATCAAGTTAAAATACATGTAATACCATTTTAGAAATAATAATGACAGTGAATAAAATGTGGACTTTCGTATTACATGTAGCATTATGTACATATATGTTTTATCCTGCATGATGTAACATTGTAAAATAACTTGGAGCCTTTTTAAATTAAGCACTACAGGTACGTCATTCATTATATCCAAAAAATAGAGCACAAAAGGCGACACACAAAATGATATAATAAAAGGAGTCGTCCTCCAGAAATTTCGCAAATTTTCGACCCCAACCGGGGTCTTCTTCAGGCTGCCACTTTCAAGTCGAGCTCGACTTTCAAGTAGCTCGACTTGAAAGTGCCAGCCTGAAGAAGACCCCGGTTGGGGTCGAAAATTTGCGAAATTTATGGAGGACGACTCCTTTTATTATACAGGTATACATTCAATTTTAAAAAAAACGTGATAATGATATGACCCGACATCACCGTGCAATTCATTTGGCAAACAGTTGTTCATCAAACATTTGATAGTGATTTAAACCAAATAATTGTCTGTCGACAGGCCAAACATATGAAAAAAATGACGACGATAACCATGGAAATAATTTTTGATGCCTTGCCGCCAACTCGAGACCAAAACTCAAAACCAATTGTGGTCATGACGTACCCAAGCTGTTGCAAGATCGATCGATCGTGACAAAGTCAAAGAGCGCCTGTTGCATCTGTTGTCACCGTTGCTGAGCAACGCGGTAAAATACGCCACGGCTAGGAAAAGTTCTCAAAGGGAAGTTGTAACATTTGTTTTCTGATCTATTGAAACATTCCAAAGGTAAAAATGAATGTAATCGCTGAAAGAAGGTTCGTCAATGAATTATGTGTCCGTGCTCAAAATGATTTATATATCTGATTAATAGCTTTTTCTCTTGATGGTGGGAAAATCATTCACATTATTTCCCTGATATCCATACAATAATAGTATACAGAATTTTAAGAGGGTGCCCTTTTTTCGCAATGTCCACCAATTTTTCCACAGATGTCCTGTAATGGAACAAAAGGCGGTCGGAATGACTGTAACTGACTATGGTTTTGTTTTAAGTGTCTTCATGACGGCCCCTTTCCCCTACCTCTTGTGTTCTTCGTGCCTTGGATCACAGTTGTTAGGCTCTGAAATTTCAAAATTTTGACACAATCATGTCTAAAAAGATACATGCATCTGTCATTTGTGGGCTGTCGATAAAAATGAAGGTATAGGCCTAAGCCTCCGATACCGGAAGCCCACAAATGACTAAATTTAGCGCAACTCACCCACACGGATGAAAACTTGGCAACATGAGACGTCGTGTTACAAGCAACAATAGGCCAGTTAATTTCAAACTTGTTACCGTCGCTAATACCATTTAGACGGCTGACCATCGTCTTCTTAAGCTATCGTTTATGACTGTCACGTGTCGTATCCTACTTGGCCATTAAGACTTCGAGCAAAACAAAGGGTCGCATGCGTAGGAATATTCGTCATTTCTACGGAGTTGTTGTTAAATTGTACGATTGTCTCCAAGGTGCCAGAACCGCCTTGGCTCTTGGCTTAATATTATTTCGTTTGTTTCCAACAACTGATGATGATAATTAAAATGATAGATTGGTTCGAATGGTGCGTTAATAAAGGTTCAGGGGTAGGTGTCGTATCTGGGAGGGTGGTCACTGGGTAGCCAAGAAAGGGCCGCAGTTGTCACTGCGAGGGATGAAATATGTAACTGCATCTTGCCATATTGAGGAAGGTTCTTTGGCTCAATTTTAGCCTGCAATGATATGTATCCAGGTACCCTATACAAATGCAGCAAATTTCAGCTGGATTGGAATTCAAAATGGCCGCCAACCGTCCATCTTGAAAAATGTACTTTGGCTCGTATCTCATGAACAATACCACAAAGAATTTCTGACCAGGTACATGCATGATGTTTGCCTGGAACATTTCGACTTGACACTGACACTTGTTATTCGTTCTCTTCGTACATTCAGGCAGTGAGCATGGTCCATGGACCATTTCGTTCAAGATTGTGACGCGGTTCGCAGGAAACCGCTCCACGGAATCACTTGATTTTTCACCACTTGCTCTATTTATTGTCAGACCAGGTCTGAAAGAAGGGATTCTTTGAACTGATCGATACTGACCGTGTTTTGGGTGATTTTGTGGCGAATTATTTGCCAATATTTGACTAAACTCCATGCAGCACTATAGCCGTATGGTGCCGTGCTTCCACTTCCATGAAACCTATGTTAGGCCTGGTTCTCACGGGCATTCAGATTGCCGTGCCTAATGACCCAACCAGCTGTGACATGTTTGACATTATCCTCGAGCTGTTACACGATGGATGGCTTCAGTATAGCGAAGTACATGTACAAATGTATATTCAGGATTATGTCGGCAGTAGATGTTTCAAAAATAAGCTGACGCACTGTCATTCTACGTGCAGATAAAATCCTCTATGGCAGGCAGTTATTTTTGTACATCTTACAAAATTGATAGACTTTATAAAGCAGGCCTAGGCCTATAGGTTCCACACTGTAGATGTTCTCATAAATCTACTTGACCGTCGCCCTCCTAACGCCCGGCCCAATCATCTTTACTCAGTGTACATCACAAGTTCCACGAAAGGTTGTACTGCAGGTAAGATATAGGCCAAGATGTAGGCCTGAAAGTAAATTCCCTGCGTGGTCCCCTGCCCTCTACATATGCACAACAACTCTTCAGAGGATGTTAGATAGGCAAAGGTCCAGCATTTTCTGGCCACTTCGCGCAAGAATCGTCGCATCAAAAATTTGTTAACCACGTGCTGCATTGCTATTCTTGATGATCCGACTCACGGAATCGTGTTTGTAGACCTTTTTGGCCTAGGCGTGGTAGCCACAGGCTTGACGAACATGCGGAGAGAAAAAAATTATTATCTATGCAATCTGATCGGGATGGCCCAAGCTGTCACCAGACTTATTGACCGCGCAGACGCTGAATAAGTGCACTAGATGTAACAACAGGAGATGTAACAATTATGGCGACTTCAGAAATCCATTGAGCCGTGCATGCCAGTTCGACGGCACATTAAGTTGTGTCAAAGAGATTGAAACAGATTTTTGTGGGATTTACTTAATAATTAGTTAATTGGTGACATATGTCGTTTGCTAATAACCATATTAGTTTTTGTTAATCATTTGACAAATAAAAGCAATCCGAAAATTTGTTACACACCTGTGACAATTTTTTGTCAATTTGATTTTTGTTTATGGCCATTCATTTCGGATTTGACGTCTGGAGGCAAGTCGAATATTGTTACATACATGTACCTGTGGCACTGTTTTTTTTGAAAAAATTGATGATGTAGGCCTACATTAGGGCTAACTGCCGTTCCTTTCAGATGCTTCAGAAAACGCATCCGACCGCCTTACACGCTTTGTAAGTCCTCTTCTGACTCGCTTGCAGTGTTTCCGCCAGAGGGGGGGGGGGGATGGGGGGATGAATCCCCTCCTCAAAAATTTCAAGGAGGGGATATCCCCCCCTCAAGTTTGCAGACTAACCTTTTTCAAATATCACTACTAAGTATTTTCACTTCAGTAGTGTTTTTCTTTAATTTGTCACATTTCAAATGCAATTTTCATGCAGAAGGAATTGCATTTTGGAGTGTAAAAAATGACTATGGAGGCCATTTTTAACCCCCCCCCCAAAGTTTTGAAAGAAAAATTTTTTTTCCAATTTTTTTTGAATTTTTTTTTCTCCCCCCCCCCTCCTTGACAATCCTGGCGGAAACCCTGGCTTGGTACTTCGAACCCGATACTGATAGTCGATGCATTAGTTTTTTCACCTTTGACCCCGCGAGCGTCATTGGCCTTCTGACCAACCGGCATGCAACTGACTCTAGGAGCCACGGTGGTGTAGTGGTTCGGGCCTCCGACTAGCGGTCAGAGGATCCCGGTTCCAATCCCACTGGGCGTGAGACTTTGGCCAAGTCTCTTTGCCTCACTGCTCGGACTGTAGCGCTGAATAAGCAGCTCATCTGACTTCGACTGAAAGGTTTCAGGATAGACTGGGGTTGAAGTGTAAAGTCGGATGACACCTCTGCCGTTGTTGATATCAGACTATCAACCCAAACTGTAAGTTTAACTTTAACTCTTTCTGGCCACTTCGCCCAGGAATCGTCTCAACCCATTACTGCTCTAAAAGTTTCTTTTCACTAAATAATCAACCTTGGTTGAGTATTTCATTTCTGCTAGCTTCTCTGGGATACGCCCTCGAATATGACTGACTCATTTCAAGTACCGGTACTGTAACTGCCAGACAGGCGAAAATCGTTCCCCTTCATTGCGAATCTGCGGGCACTTTGAGGTAATTGTGATCCAAAATATCCCTCTGTTTAGCATAACTCGCGCGTGCCACAAAATATATGGGTCATGTGACCTTATGACGGTGTACAAAATTTAGAAAATACCGTCGTATTTTCTTTCCAGAAAATTTTTCGGTTGCCAACCAAAATAGCGTGCATTGAAAAACTGTGATTGGCGCGGGACGTCATGACTCGGTTATTGAATGATGAACCACACTCCGACTTTACCGCATTGACCATCATTTTAAAATGCATTAAATGCTTTTATCATGCCCGCATCTTCCTTTTCTCTTCAGATACTATCTCTGAAATCAAACGGCAATTTTTATGTTGCCGTGGAGGAAGGTTTTGCGGTTATGGGCTGTCGGCGATGCTAATTTTTATTGTGTACATGTAATTTGTAAAGCATTTAGTTTCGGGATCGTTTCGACGCCTGTCAATTTCGTCTCATAGAAAGTTGTCCGATCACTGTCTTTACGTAGGCTACTAATTAATGGGGAGGTTTCGAAATCAAACGATAAACCAAACTTTTACGACAACGTTATTTTTCATACTACACATTAACCAGATTTTGCATTGCATTTTCGGTACAAAAATAAAGTTGTTTTTAACGTTTACGTTTATCGTTTGATTTCGAAACCTCCCTAGTGTTTCAGATTGAACGCATGCATTATTAACGCGACGTTTAAAATGGTCCACTCAGTGTTTCTGTAGCTTCTGACGAAAATAACGTCAGCGTTTAATTTGTGTAATCGATCTAAAATGCCCCACGGTTCGCTCGTTTTTTGTCTAAATTCGAATATTTTGCCGAGAAGGATCATGTGGTAACCGGCATCCACAGGTCAACCCGGATGAGAGAGCACTGAGTCGCCGCACACACACGTGCCATGCAAGGTGAAGTTGGTTTCTTCCAAAGGCGGGGGTTAGCAAGTTCAATGTTAGACTGTTAGTCCTACACCAGCGGAGTATAATATACATGTCCCAAACAAATTTGTCACGAACTTGATGCGAAGATAGACAGCCCGTGTACAATATACGCTCGTAAACATTCACCACCGGACAATCAAATGTCCAGGAAATGTCACACAGAATTCCATTTTGACCTGTAAGTGGGCAGTAACTTGTTGTAATGTCAATGTCAATGGTTTTTAACCTGCAGCGGCCATCTTGTCTGCGGAGCGCGTGCGCACAATACCAAACTGAGGCACGGGCGGCGCCACACGTGACGCACAACAACACCGTCTGCGAGCGTGGAAGATTTGTTTTTTGTTCCGCTTCTATTTTATCTCCCCCGCTGTAGTCTTTCATTGACAATTGTCTGTTTTGGTTGAATCCCGGTTTAAACTTTGACGGCGCATGGGCGGCGCGCGTCCTTTTTAACTTGGGTAAAGTGAAGCATGATTATGCTGGTACCCCGCCATGAGGAAATTTTAAACCGCAATCAATGCAAATAAATAGACTGGGAATAAACGCGAGATGAAATTTGCGGCTGATTTTGTGAATTCTTTCACCTACGGGAGTCCGTGGACTTGATGAACAGAGTCAATCACCTGACAGACAGATGATCTCCTGATTTCATTTTAAAAACTGCGGGTATCAATTATTACCTCATGACGATCGACTAAGAAGCACACCAAGCATCACGTAATTTGATGCCGAATAAATTTTCTTTCTATTGTAGTTACTGATAATATTGAAGTAAACTTGATTCATATTTTGAGAAAATTATTTGTTCGTTGGAGTGTGTCATCTCGGCTTCTGCGAAGAAATGCGGGAAGCAGTTGACACGTCGGCTGATCATCGGTGGAGAGATGTTCGGTGTGTGCCCGCCTGTGTCACCTAGTTCGCCAAAATGGGTGGTTGCCAGGCGTATTTAGTTGGGAAATCAATGAAGGCCGAACGTTATTTACTCCAGTTGATATGAAGGGGGATTCTTTAGTGACGTCATACAAACAAGAACGTTTCAGAAAATGTGGGAACGCTGAATCGTTCTTTTCGAAATTACTTATGCTTCAGTGAAGAAAATCTGTCACGAGCCTTAACCGTTTCACTCCCTAAGCCAATTTCATCCAAAATAAACATGCTTAATTGCACAGAAAAAAAAATCAACTCGAGTGGAGACTCAGAGTCTCACTTTAGGGACAAAATGGTTCGAAACACTTTTTGACTCAAAATGAAACAGAAAATATTTCGGCCCGAGACAATGACACCTCGTTCCGAGGGAAAATATTTCGGGCTGAGTTGTTATTGTCTCGCGCCGAAATATTTTCTGCTTCATTTTGAGTCAAAAAGTGTTTCGAACCATTTTGTCCCTAAAGTGAGACTCTGAGTCTCGACTCGAGTTGATTTTTTTTTTCTGTGGCACCCGAAGTTGGTCACAATCATGTCCATATTCATTGGAAAGCTCTCGCACTGTACCTTTCCAGCTCCAGGGAAAACCTACGTGGCAGGTTTCCTGACGATTTCTGCATTTGCAGTGTCTTTTACTTTAAATGAAACTGCGACCCGGCAGTGAAAATGTACGCTCTACTATAATAGCCTAATCATCCTGAGAATATCAGGCGTTCTTACTGCTAGCTACCTTTGTCACCGCAGTTTGTGTGCGGCGACGAAGGTAGCGAGCACTAAGAACGCCTGATATTCTCAGGATGAGCCTAATGGCTCCGCCATTTGTCTGGTAGAAGGACTCGTCAAGGTGTGTCACTGATCATGCTTCGTCTCTGGAAGACGAGGGGCCAAAGAAAGAAGAAAAGACGTAATTGTCAATCGATTGAATGTTTTATTTTAAATTCCATGATTCATAAATAATGACTCGGCTATAAATGCAATATTTGTATAAATCATCAGTTGGTACATTCCTTCTGTTGTACATGTATTTGAACCAAAATACACGTGCATACAATGTATATAAGTATTGTAGTACATGTAATTTGAATCAGTTAAGCAAGAAACGCACAGTAAAATTCCTTTCACAAATGCATATAAATATCTCATACTTAAACATACACCTACTCAGAGTGTAGTGTTTATCAGAAGTAAATGCCAACCCTTTTGGAATGCCCGTCATGTTTTGCTGCATACATGCACATGTATCATCAATGATTCACATCTGTCACGAAATAATGCAAAATTATGAGGAACAACTTTTTGATCGACAGTATACCATCCAGAACTATGTCACTGTCGGGCAAGAACGCATACATGGTAACAGTAATGTCATAAAATAAAACTTCACAAACAAGTACAACATTGAGGTAAGGTTGCAAACTGCCTGGCAAGATTGGAGGTCTCGTACTCAGCTGAATATTCTCATTGTAGATCCCAACAATGTTGGTGTGACGCCCAAGTATACTGACCATACATCACGCGGCAATAAATTCTGGCCGCCAGGAAAGTTTGTGAAGTGTGTATTGACGCTCAGTTTCAACTACTACAATGTAGAAGCTAACAAAATAGAGAAGTAATTTCTAATAAGCACCACAACTGTGGAGAAATAAATACCTAAATTTACACGTTTCTATACCCTTTCGGAAATTAAAGCAGGAAAAATATTACACAGAGATCTGAAACCAGGCAATTTACAAATTTCGAAAACGTCATGGTACCGGTATCTCATGCTAAACGCGTTGATGAATGCAAGGAAATAAATAAATAAATAAATAAATAAATTATTATTATGTTAAATAAATAATTACATTGTATTATGCTTATTCTAGTTCGATACCCAGTTTTAAATGCCATGTGCGAATATAAAATTTGTAGTCATAAATGCTCTCTTTCTGTCACACCACAAACAAATGCATAATAATATAATAATATGTACAAAGCAACATGATTAAATGGAACCAAGCCAAAAGATGAACATTCTGCTGCATGTACATGATTGGCCTAGATTTCCACTCAAAAACTTCATCAGCCCAGCACACGTGTAATATTCACACAGCAAGATATTTGAAGACTTTGGTAAGCTACAAAAAGTATGATAGGATAAACTCCCCCGATGAGAAACTGTACAACAATAGAAAAATGCGATCAAAATATTTCACTTTAACTTTACAGACCGCCACGAAACTACGATAGCACTAACAGGGCCTAACAGAGAAATTCTGTAATGGTAAAAGCCATTGCATACCTCTCTGTTAGGCACTGTTAGTGCTATCGGAGTTTCGTGACGGCCCGCCCAGGTTTTTAGAGGGACGTTTTAAATATACTGTAGTTCGTAAGGGGAGATTGCCTTCATTTTCTCGCTTAAATGTTCCTTTTTATTGTGGCGCAGGAATGAGGTCAAGAGTGGCACAACTTCACCAGGGCAATGTAAATGAAAGAACAATTAATCTATCTGGGATGACGCCAATTAATGCGAGGTTTGTAGAAAACATGAATACAGAATGATATGTCAGCAACCTGGACATGTCACACGTGTTGATGTTCAGAGATAATCCAAGAGGTTGATTCTTAGGCATAATAAACCGAATATAAACACAATTATCAATGTCGTCTGTCATGGTGTCTCTCGCGGCCGCCATCTTGGCACGTGACCTGGCCGCTAATGGCCCGGATTTACATGACGTCTTCCAGACGATTAAACAAACGCCGAGAATATTCTGATTCGGAGGCTGGCGTTGACAGTTTTATCATGTCGCAATCTCAGATCGGATTAGGGCGGAATTTTCCGCGTTAAGAAGAGTCAACAATAAAACTACATCCTCTGTCTCACCCCGGGATCGACGTTTCAAATTTCTTGGTTATTGTGTACGCAGTATGCAACCAAAAAAAGCTATCACGAGGTTAACGAACTGACGAAAAATGAGCGATTAATCAGCTAACCCCTTGTAATGGTCACATGCACAGATGTAGTACTTAAAAATGGAGTGTGGGTGAGTTATCGCAACGCCCCGGTTGACCTTCGACAATAGGGAGGTTTAGAAATAAAACGATAAACGTTAACAACGTTATTTTTTGTACCGAAAATGCAATATATAATCTGGTTAATGTGTAGTATGAAAAATAACGTTGTCGTAAAGTTTACGTTTATCGTTTGATTTCTAAACCTCCCTAATGTTTAGCTCGGATTTCTTCCTTTGTTAAAGCCTATTCTGATAGGTGAATCCTCGCTAAGCGTTCTCGTAGGCCTAACCGGGTCATTTCGGAGATTAGTCCAGATATCTCGAGCAAACTCGCAAGATGCATTTTGTTAATGCAGCGACAAACTGCATGGAAATCTTCACAACGAGTCTCCAAAATGCGTTACGATTTACAGTCATTCAACGGCCTCGTCACGGAATGGTAACCTCCCCCAGCAGGGGTGCATCGAAGATGAGGGGTTCAATGACTATCACCAACCGCTGGTGATGATCAGGCTCTTAATATTTGTATTGTCATGGAATTATGTCGGCGCGTAAAAATGTCACACCTACGGTTTCTATGAGGAATTTCTGCCAAAAATATTTGCATGTTTTTTTTGGCTGGTATTTCAGTACTGAACGTTTTTTTTGTATGTTAACCTGACGGATAAAACTGAAAAAATTGGTGGTTGTAAATCGTGATAAACTCCAGATGGTCGGCATAAAAAAGTTGACTTATGTACTTCTAGTAACAGTCTCAAAAAAGGCGAAAAACAAACAAACAAAAAAATATCAGGGATCCCTGTTTCGTCAAAATATGAGCAAAAAGCAGGTGACTTCAGTTATGACCGTTTCAATAACATTCACTTCACGACAAAACGCTGCAACAATGGTCAACAAGTGTTTAATTGTTGGGAACAATTCATTTTTCTATGCAGACGCCCCCGAGGTGAAAACACGTGCAAACGACCGGTAAAAATTGACATTGTACCGGAGTGTCTATTCATTTTTCGAGTGGTTTTCAATACCGCTGAACGCGGTATCATCAAAAATCGCCAATTTTAAAATAGCTAATCAGACAACGATTTTTTTGTGTGTTTTTCTCCTCTCCCCACGCAGTCACGGTGAATTTAACCAAATTTTATATCTTCTATTTAGAATTGGCCTGGGCGGGGTAAAAATCACACAAGTTGTGATACAAGTCGAATTGCTCATGACGGGGTGTTTAATTAAGGCTGAAGGAGGGCGTTGAAGGAGACACGCGTTTGTGAATTCATATCAATTTTTAACTGTGATTCCACGAAATCGAACAATTCAAAACTAAAATAAACAGTTTTATCAAACGGGTTAATATTTTTCTAGAAAAAAGTCGGAATATTTCGGAAGCTTCGCAATTTAAAAAGTATGATTTCATTGTTACAACTGTTGTTTTTTCGGCTGGTGAATCCGACCGGAGGAATCGCAACTTGTTGCCGATGAAGATAACCATGAAAGCCTTTTGTTAAAAACGATTTAAAATTGAATTGAATTTTGGATATCTGGCTATTTTGAGACTAGTTTACTTAAAAGTACACGTAACTTTTTGCTAACTTTGTGAGTATTCTGCATCTGACCAAAAAAGATACTGTACCCGCGCCCCAATACCGTCCTGGGCGGGAAATCAGAGTAGGCGGCCGATTGTCATGTGGGCCGAGCTTTGTACGGTCGGTATTGTATAGAAATTGCCGTCAAGCGAATAGGCCCTATTGGTATGCAACAGGCCTCATTGTAAAATGATCAGACCATGACTTGATGTAGTCCGTGAATCGCCAGAGCGCCGCGAAGTTTTGACATGCTAAAATTGCTGTTGCATACCAATAGGGCCTATTCGCTTGACGGCAATTTCTATACAATACCGGCCGTACAAAGCTCGGCCCACATGACAATCGGCCGCCTACTCTGATTTCCCGCCCAGGACGGTATTGGGGCGCGGGTACAGTATTTTCACACATCTTTTGTAGGTATAATTCTCTTTCCCTTCTGACCTAATTAAGAGCTCATAAAAATGTACTATAAAAACCTCCAAGGTACTATTATTTTTGTGGGCACAAACGCCAGCGACCACTGACGGTCTTGTTTGTGTCCTGGCCATTGACATTTATATTGTAATTTTCTCTGATATGTGTTGGTCTAATAAATAAATAAATAAATAAATATGATGTGCTCTCGATATCAACCGACTGAAGTAAAGCCAAGTGAAGGAAAAAATGCAGGTTGTTTGAACAAGCAGAAGTTACGAATAAGAATAAATTAATAGACCTATATTACATTAAATAATTAAGTTAATTGCCCACTCTGACTGGATTCCCTCATCCTTACCATATTCAAAAAGGTGTGCTCCGCTCGTTCTTCTTACCAAAAGTGCACCTTGTGAAGAAGGATCTTAAGTTTCTGCAAAGGATTCTACATGTAAGTCTGCTCCGCGTTTTCTTACGAATTCTTGCACGGAAGCAGTCCATGGAGACAGCATTCGTTTCCAAGTGTCCGACACCAAATTTAGTACAGAATTCCCTCCTGTGGTTTTCACACGTTTCCTTCTTGTCCGAATTCCCTTCGATACAAAAGTTCAGGTTGTTGTGTTAACTGCAGCGAATGAAATGTTAAGTACAGCAAACCGCGGAGCCTTGGATCCACAATCCAGGAATAAGCTTCATCTTGGAGCCACAATCCAGGAATAAGCTTCATCTTGGAGCCACAATCCAGGAATAAGCTTCATCTTGGATCCACAATCCAGGAATAAGCTTTATCTTGGAGCCACAATCCAGCGTAAATGAGAAAAGAGTACGGTAATAGGGATACAGTCTATGTTTGCCGTGTTGAAGAATGAGCATGTGCATCTCCGTGAAGTCCTTGAATGAATACATGTATTGCAGTGATTCCCGACCGTGGCGAAAGGGTTGAGATCCTCTCTGTCATGATATATGAATGATTCTCCTAGTCTTTGTTTAATGCTTGTTGTTCCACATGTGTGAAACGCATGACGTGACGTATTAAATATATATACATGTATATACATAAAAAAGTTCCTTCACCCAATTGTCCGCCAAGTCCGAAGCTATATTTGGAAGACATTTAAAATCTTTGGTTTCGCCGCTGTATGGATCTCACATCTATTATATTCATCATGAAAACATCGACGTGCAGTTTAAATGTTTTTGAAATGATTTGAATGCATCGTGGGAGCAAAAACGATGTTCCCATCATCATATCTATGTACACGCGAGAATTCATATGAAAGTTCACATGAGACAATATTTCGTCTAATTTAAAGTCAATTTAAGCACCATCCGTACCATTTCATATTTCGCCAGTTGTACTACTGAATTGTAGAGTACTTTTTTCCGCAGACAATGATATTGTGTGGATTTCTTGTGAAACTACACGTTTGTCCTTGTCGGCGATATCATGTAGTCAATTTCAAGAGAATCTCAAATCAGTAGACATCACAACAATTAGTGTACTGGCGTCAAGTTAGTTCTTGCACAAATGTAACGTTTAGACGGAACTGCTCCTGTCCAGATCGGACATGTCGACGTCTTCTTCCGGTGTTTCCCCACCATGTTGCGCGGCCATCCGCTTGAAGGCTGACCAGCCCGAACCCTTCGGCGTCAACAACTTGACGTCATTGGGGTCTTTGCCGTCTACGACTTCACTAAGAAAGGAGATATAAGTGATAGCTAACCTGAGTGTTTCGATCCTCGATAGACGTTTCTCGTAAGCGAACGTTGGCACTTTCTTTCTTAGGCTGTCGAAGGATTCGTTCAGGTTGAACATTCTTCGCCGTTCCCTGATGTTCGCAGCGCGTCGCTGAGCAACTGTAGCAACTCTCCGCCGTTTCGGTTTCCCGGCTGGTCCAAACGTTTGTCCCTTGATCTTATTAGACTGCAGTAAGGTGTTCTGGTGGGCGAGGGTCATGAAAGGTGTCTGTCCCGGCGCTCCGTAACCCAGCCATGAGTTGACTCCCATATCCGGCCGGTATAAACCGCCATATGATATCCCTGGCGCGACGTTTTCAGATCCCGTCGGGCTGATCATGGAAGTGTCATAAACTGGCATACTGTCACAAGTCCCCGGCATCTCTGTAAAACTCGGTATCTCGTAGGGGTAGTGTTGGTGGTCGTAGCCGACAGGCACTGGGTGTATGCCGTCCTGTTGGTGTCCAGCCCCGTAACTATCCGGTCCGCAATATGCCATGATGACTAGAACCGTATCAGTCAGGCTCTCAGCTGTTACATCCACAGATGAAGTACGATACGTTATCTCTGGCCAGGGCACATAAACTAAACAGTTTTCCTTATGTATCAACGCACAGATCTCGGCAGAATTAATAAACCAAGGAATCAATGGGACGAATTTGCATCTGGTCCCGATATTGGTTAATGTAGTTTTGAGTGATTTCGTAGGTATTTATACCCCAGTCCACGCGAATGACTGATGCCTGTATTGTTATTGTAATCTCTTGTTATGCTAATGAGCTAAGGAGTCGTAAATTTTGAATCCAACCCGAGGCGGATGGACGTCAGCCACCAGCTTGGATATCGATTCCCATTCAGACTCGCTAGCCGAAATAATAACCCTCGTGACGCCTGGTTAGGATCCCTTGATGCGTGCAGACCCGGGGTGACTGCAAAACGGAGTCGAATCCTGCAAAACAAAATCCTATATTCTTCCTCCAGTCGGAAACAAATATTTTATGTTGGCGTTAAATTGTAACTTATTTTCAATGAGATGTTGAAATCGCACGCGGGTTGTTTTTGAGACGCGTGCCCCACACAAACAAGTTGGGTGAAGTTCAACGTTGGTGAACTGAACCGTGGACAGAAGTTGTCATTTTCATGCTCACTGGAGCGTGCGGTTCTCCGGGCAACAGGTTGCTGAACGAAACAATTTATGACTACCCCAGTGTACACAGACACTGCAGACTATCACTTGAGCCTTGCAAAATGAAAATTCGTAGCCCATTTTTAATTTTTTCAATCGTGAATCATTCAAAATCTATTTAATATTTTTCTATTAATTAATCCTCGTGCATGGTAAATAAGTTTGGGATCAGTGACTGTCACGCGTATGGTGCCACGCCGCATGCTGATTGGCGGGTCGCTCTCCGCATGGCGCAGACGTTTGCGATTTGATTGGCTGTTTAATATTGATATTGCCGCCTGTGACACTTGGTAGACGCATAATAATTTCAGTCGATATGCAACAGGCGTACATCAGAAATCATTGTTGGCGATATCACGTGAATTGTAGCCTGGACATGTTATAGATGGACAGTGTGATATGTCACTCATTCTCTTCATTTTCGTCATGTTCAGCTTCGTAGGGTGGCCTACAAAATTAAATTTTGAACAAGAAATGAATCACGCATTCTTTGCCAATCTCGATGAAGTAAGCCTATGCAAATACGGAGCGCAGTGATATTTGGTATCAGCAAAAAAAGATAAGAGATATTTTTGGTATCAGCCAATCCAGCTACGACCCAAATAAAGCTGTGCAAAATACGTCTGAGCGCCTATTTTTTTCTGCATGTGCCAATGTTTCGAATCAACGACCCATGGGCGACAGGTCGTGGGTTCGAATTTTGTTGAGAGATTCTGAACTACCTAGTAAATTAAATGATGAAATCGGCTTCCTTAGTAAACGTTACGGTACCCTCATCTTATGTGACATAAAATCGTAGTGGTAGATCGTTAAAACTAAATGAACATCGGAGACAAAACCACAGTATTGTCTCCTACCATTAATTAACCTCCGTGTAACTACACCGATCTTTCTTTGATCCAGGAAATCGCTCATTATTGACAAAGAAAAAGGTTTGTCGCCACGCATTGTTTTTCCACTACACAGGAGGTATTCTGACTGATCATTCACGGTGGGGATGGCGTGAATGAAAGATCCCCAAAGGAGAGGGGGAGTATGTTTGGTGCTAGGTTTGATCCCTGATCTGAGGGGGTCGTACTTGATCGTCTTGTTTAAGCGTTTTTGGTCGGACTTCAAACGCCCGAGTAGGCTCTGGTAGCGTTGTCGCTGAAGGAGTGTGACACGGAGAAGTTGTAAGTTAAAAGATGCGCCTCGAGTTGACACATCAAACAATCTTCACTATTCAAAATGACATCATCTGATCATACACAATGAAACTGTTATTTGGTAACGTGTTTGCATGTTTGACGTACATGTAACATAAACCTGTCAGCTTGTCAAATAAAGCGGTACATGACCATCAAAGTCGGTTTCAATCGTGACGACTGCTGGCCAGTTTTTCGTAAGAATGAGCAGTCCAGTGGATCTTTTTTGCCTTGGAGACATCCCCGATTGTCTCTTATAGTGGATGCTAACCCCACACAAGCCATGCATAAATCTGCCTTCACCCAAACGTAGGGAGGTTTCGAAATCAAACGATCAACGTAAACGTTAACGACAACGTGGTTTTTGTACCGAAAATGTAATACAAAATCTGGTTAATGAGTACAATGTAGTACGAAAAGCAACGTTGTCATAAAGTTTACGTTTATCGTTTGATTTCGAAACCTCCCTAATATCTTATGGCCCTGAACGTGTCCGTAGCGTCTCGTACTCCCAGTAAAAGTTCCCAAAAAGTGAATTGGTCATTTGTGACGATAATAGAGAGTTAAAGAAATCGTTCCGTTTACGATAACACAAACACTAATGCTATTTCTGTGCATTAGGCCTACATTTGCATTTGCAGTGCCATGTAATGTCATTGTATCGTTTACATTTATCGTTCATTTTCTTAGCTCACCTGCGTCAGCAGCTTGGAAACGTAAAACGTTTCGCATCGACTTTCTGTGACGGTCAGTCATGCCAGTGCATACTGGTGGTCTACCCATTGCGTGCACGTGGTCAAAATAGAATGTATCTCAAGTCCCCCACTGCCCGAATGATCGGTCAAGAAAGGGATACGGAAGAGATCGAGAGTGGTCACCAATTATAACGGAGTCACACCTCATAAAACTATCATTATAGACTAATTGCGACGCTGCTTCTGTCAGCTTCCGAGGCAGGACGATGTCTAATTGATGCGGGGGACGCAGTGGGGTGTGCCGAGGCACACAATAGGTTGGACAACATGGGGTCGCGATATTTGACACAAGCGAAAGGCCGTTGACCAAGTGTTGGCACCGCCGATGTAAGAGCATCGTGGTACGGACAAACATATGCTGCGATTCGTGCTTCATTCGTAATGAACTTCACTGCGCGATGAAGCGGCGCGTGGGGCATTGTCAACGGAACCTGTCGCAGCAACAAACGGTGATGCTATTTTTGTATCTCAGGACCAATTACGCGGTGACGATTTCGTGGGCGGTCGCACAACACTTTCTTCGAAATTCGCTTTCAAAACACATGACCTGTGACGGTGACTTTTCTGAGCTAACCTAGCAGGCAGTCGCACCTGTCTCATTCGGAAACTAGTGTATAAGGAACAAAGCTCATGAAAAGAAGAGAAATTCGGTTATCTGTTTCATGATGTATTTTAGTTAATTTGCAAGCGTCTGGTATCCCCATCTCAGTATCACTCTTAAAGGACCACGGTATTGCCACTTTTTCTCGACAGCCGGCGCCACCGCGCCACTCTCCAACCCAGGGACTAACTACGTTGTCGGCGAATTGACCCGATTTACTACGTACATATTTTGTAATGCATTTTTGTAGTTCGTCTTACTGCCGCTAGGTGGATCCGTCTACGCCGGCAGTCAAATAACCCCTTAACCATTTATCTGCAACCTGCGACGGAAAGATCTTATAAACCAAGACGGCGTATAGACAATGAAGAGGGTCTTCCGCCCAAAGGAAAAAAGTAGACGCCTATTTTGGTTTTACTGGAATGAGTACCTTTTGAGCTTCCGTTTTTAATCTTCTCACTTCCTGGCCTAGCAACATGGCCTAGCTTAGAAGCTATTATCTTTCAATATGTCACACATCGCGAAGCAGATAATACGCGGCCAAGTTTGGTGTTACATCTTTTCTTTTAGTGAACTACATAAACAGAAAGCCTGCTAATTAGTCAATAGAATTCCCACCGCTCGATGGGCGAGTTATTAAGCATAATTCACAAAGTGCTTAAGAATATTTTCCTGACTGTATACTTCATCTTCTAATTAGCAAGTGATCAATTAATTGACATGGATCAATTGTCTTAGTAACCCATAGTTCACGCGACGAAGGCGCCACCGGTGTCTCAACGTATTTTTCCTCTGTTGCTAGGAAGAAGGCGACGGACGGACATTTTTTAAGTGTATTTCTACTGCATTCAAATACTGAGAACGGATAATTTTCAGTATGACATAACACTGGTACCACTTCAAGCGAGTTACGCCAAATAGGGCACAACGAAAAATGGGGCGCCACTTTTGCCGTGGGAACGTTTTTCTCTTCTCATCAGGTATGAAAATTGGAATAATTTCTTGCAGGCCTTTCTGTTTGATTAAAGACGAGTCAGGTTAAGTGAAACCAAATGGAAGATAATTACAGAGAGGGATTTTTTTTTTCATTCTTACGAGCCCGACGTCGTCCCCTTAACCAGTCATTCATTATACCATATTATATCCCCCCCCCGCCGCATCGGCGCGTGGTTGCTCGCGAGCGTTGGGGATAAGCCGACAGGTCCCTTGCCAAAAGTGGCATCATGGGGTTACCTATTATGGTCTATCACTAAAAATTGTAATGTTATGTAGTACAATGGTTGGGAAGTTCCTAAAAAGACAGGCACTGAATTATCTCCAAGGGGTATCAATACCGACCTGCATTGTTTGTCAGGGCCTTCTCGAGAGATTTGGTTGCTGAGGGACTTATTTCGCACATTGTATTTCAAAAAAAAAGAAAAGGAGCGTGAAGTAATTACGAAATAAGAAGACAGTTTAACAGCTCAGGCGTCACGTGTCAAGTTTGAACCTGCCCTAGCAATAGATACCCTTGATTATCCCCTAGGGAAAGGAACTTAAGTGACATATGGGTTGACAGCCCTGGGCCTCGTTCCCCTTACCTTCGTAGTAAGGTACCCCGGTATTCCAAAAATAAAAGAAATTTTAGACATGAATGGCGTGGATGTGGTAGGCCTATATGTATTGTTTACGAAGATAGTAAATTTATTGGATGTACATGTACAATGTACATTACTTGTTACAGGCGCGGCGGTCCTATAGCCAGATGAGTCTGAGTTTGAGTTTGACTTTGAGTCTGGTTTTGAGAACTATGCATTCCTACAAGATGCATGGACGTCTATTACGTGGTAATGGAGAGCTCCAAGGATTTTCTGGTGTGGTGGTGAAACCCGGTGGGCCAATCCAGTCGTAGAGACAGCCTCCATACACACGTTTTTGGGGAGAAATGCATTAAAGTTTTCAAGAGTGACGTAACTGTAAAGATTTGCAAGTTGATGGTGTTTTGCAAACATCCATGTAAGGATCGAACACATTCTGTCCTTCATCACGTACGATTTCGGCCCTTTTCGAGTCCTTATCGGTCCAACCGGACGATAAAGATCAAGAGGATGAAATGTTTTCTGATTTTTAATATCTATGCAAAACTTTTTACGACACAAGTCTTCAAGTTTGGGAAGTCTATTCAGGATACTGAATGATCTCCGAGTCAGTTATGGAAGCATCATTGAGTTGATTCAGAAGCCATACGTCGGACAATTTCGAGCCAATCAGGATTTGGTTCATTAGCATAGTTTATGCAGTTCTTGACCGGGATGACTTTCTGGCCAGTGTACTCAACGAACGTTTTTTCTCCATCGATGGCGGAATAGTATGCATTCCTGCAGAAATTGACCAAGTCCTCCATACTAGGGCGGTCGTGGTATTTCCCTAGGCACCAATTGGCCATTCTATCCGAACCAAACTCCAACGCGTCGTGAAACTCTCTCAACAGGCTCCCGAAGTCTTCCATTTCTTTCTGAAATCTGCTCGCTTTCTGCGTTGTGACTGTATCGTTGAATCGGATGAAAAGAGGCCTCCATTCGCCAATTTTTCGCCGTAGCTGGATGTTGCCTGCACGGATACGACCCTGGACGAGGCGTTTCTTGTGTAAGGACCTCATCGCCAGGCATAAATCTAGTACAACCTTTGTCCACTCCTTCCTGGAGAGCAGCGCCGCCATCTTGGTTGGCTTACGGTGCGCCTCTGCGTCATGTGACAAGATTCTGTCCAATCTGTTCTCGAAGCCGCCATACCCCGGACCGGGGACGTACTCTGTGACCACTCCATACGGTAGGAATGTGTCCGACTTCTCCAAAGGAACAAGTCCAACTAGATGCGGGACGATGTCCATATCGCCCAGGCATCTTGTTAGGGCAAGCTCCTTCAACATGGTTACAACATTATGACACTCATTACTGAAAGTTCTTAAAACAACAGGCCTGTTCATCCAGCACAGATACGTCTCACTGCCACACTCCCGATCCAGGCACTTGCTGCCGTTGTAAGACCTCACGTAGGAGATCCCGGCTCCATCTATCAAGTAGTTCTCCCAGGTCAATTTTGGGAATCGGGGAAAACGCATCTCGTTCAGTCGTCGCAGCATATCAGCCTTAAGGTCAGGCGTGACTGGAACTATCTTCGGTGGTGGCAGTTGGTAAAATGTCTCAAAAATCTTCAAGACTGGAACTGCATCATAAAATCCTAAATCGTCTTCAGGGGATGTTGGGGCGCAATTCTCATCACGCACCCTAGCATCAGCGGTCTCGTCTTTCTCAATCACAGTAGGCCTATGGGTGCCTTTCCCGTCAGAAAGATTCAATTTCCCATCTCTGTGCTTCTCGGATCCCACTCTGGGCGAGATATAAATCGGTCCAAACAGGATACTTGCAACTATAGTCAGGCAGAAACGCATAAGTCCTTTCATACCCATTTTATCGCAGTAGGCCTAGCCTAGCCTATTGTGAACGTGAATCTCGAATAATATTTTGGTGTATGCTATTGTCACGTCAACGTTGATTAGCAACGCCATCGTCCTGGCGTCATCGCGTAATTGATGACGTCACGCGATGGACTGGCGCGAGGTCATTCCCCATTGGCGCAATGGGGAACCCGACCGGCAGTTTATCCCAACAGGTCGGCGCTGCGAGCGCTACTCCCGTGGAAGGAGAATATAAAACTTCTTCCTTCTCTTGAAAGAAAAGAATACAAAACTGCTTCCTATGCCTGCACAGAAAAAAAAAAGATCTCATCTCGAGATAAAATGAATCTCTACGCTTGTCCCTAAAATGAGCAAACAGAATATAAAACTGCTTCCTACTCCTGTAGAAGGAGAACACAAAACTGCCTCTACTGTTTTGGAAGGAGAATACGAAACTGCTTCTTCTCCTGTGGAAGGAGAATATAAAACCGCTTCCTACTCTTGTCAAAGGAGTATAAAACTGCTTCCTACTCCGTAGAAGGATACGGGAACAAATATTAATTTGGGTATGATTACTTCATCAAAATAATTTGTAAAAGCGATGAGCATAAGAATCTTGTGCTGTGTTTAGCCGTTTTCAGAGGTCGTAGCCGAGGAACGATGGTGGCGACCTCTTCAGATTGAGAACCACAGTTCATATGAATGTGGAATTACGGAAGCCGAGAAGGCTCATTTGCTCTTCAAGCTCGAACCCGAATAAAGCGAATGGTGTTCGAAATAGGCCACGTACATGTACCTGCAAATAACGCGCACGGTACGGTACATCAAAATGAAGTTAGTCTCGGCAATTCAGAATCAATACAAGCCCCTACATGTAGGAGTGCCTAGGTATGCGAACAAACGCTTTTAATTAAAAAATGCGGAACAACGGCATATCACGTTACTAAAGCCACTCAACAATGGACACGAATGACGAACTAGAGAAATCGTATCGAACTCATACTCAACCATATGTCTACTTATGAAACATGAAGCCTGTTGATAAAGTGTTTCACTGCTGTTTGTGTCAAATGTATGTGGTACCCCTGACCATGATTAATGAACAAGACTGCATATTGATTCATTGGCAAGTAAAGTACCAGATGTCATTTTGGTACCTCGGAGGAAACAGAAACCGAGCAGATTTAGTAAACAATTAGACAGCAGGGTGCGGTTGATTTTTCATTCTGTACCCAAAAGTTATCAGAATTGGCGTGAAATTTCATTTCGGCTGTGTATTAAGATTTGATGGAGACAAGGTAGGTTGATTTGAATGATTCCTATGCGGCGGCCGATTTCTCTGGATATGGCACAGGATAAAGGCGTATTTAATTTACCATCAATTTTGTTTTGTTTTCGTCCTGACGTTATAGAGGAACTTCACGTGACGTCATCATTGATGTCATAATTCGCACGTCAGCCATGTTGGACGTCATTTGAAGCTACGAATGCGTTGGACGTGACGTCCAACATGGCGGCATCTCGTCGCGGCAGTGACGTCACAATCGTCGCTGCACTTCCTCTATTGGTCTTACAGTTGTCTCCTTAGCCTTTGTTTTAAGTGGTAAAAATGCTTCTTCTGACATAAGTTCTCCACCTAATAATTCAAATTACCTTGAACATTTCAAATACAACCGCGTCAATTTTGACAAGGTCTGTTGAAGTGATATCAGATCGTTGTTGCTCATGAATAATTTTGGTCATTTGCATAATGTAGGCTACTTTGGATTAGGGTTTGGGTTTGGGTTCGGGCATGCGGCGAAAACAAGCAGTTTTCTCCTTGCCTCCACAGCATGCTGTGTAAATACAACACAGGCCGATTTTTTGTGGTTACATTTATTTTTGTGCTGATGATGAGCAAATCCGTCCTTTGCAGAATGAGGAATACCATAACATTTGTTGTCATGCTTGTCCTTGCTGTAGCACAAGGTAGGAAAAAATTGACCTAGTGATCTGACTTCGTTCATTTTGATTCCCGAAGCCGCCGCTAGGGCTAGAAGGCTTCGGTGTTTGGGGCCGTTTTATTGCTGACGTCATTTTAGGATTCCATTTTCCGGTAAAATTTCATTTTCTCCCGGTCTAATAAAACGGCGATGATATTTGAGCCTTTCCTACAGATCCGCAATACACACGTGAAATACGCGAAATTTGCCTCTGCCCCCACTTGAAGTCGCACGAAAAAAATAGGCCTCTGTATCAATGCGCCCACAATAGTCAGATCCATGCAAATCGATGAAATGGCAATGGCAGTTGACTGGGTGGGCTTGGCCGGTTGATTTTTGTAGTGTAAATGTGCCTGTCTCGCTTGAATTCAAAACACATTCGGTCCGGGTGAGCTCGGCACGCTCCAACCGAGTCACATGTAAGGCCTTTTGTCTGTTGCAGGAAGCCAAGTACCCAACAAAAATGGTAAGCTATTCTGTAATCCTATATACATGTACATGTAATATTGTAATACAGAAAGTCACAATACCTAAGAAATGATCACGAGCGTGCGAACATCAACATCTTGAACGTAGCAATGGTTATACTTTGGACGCTACTTGTTTTGAATGGGTACACCGGTAATGATAGAATGAATCGGACATCAAACGTATTATGGAATTCTTTTCATTAAAATTCGGACTATCGTATAAACTGCAGACCGGTAAGATTGCGGCATCTCACAGAATTTAACATACCGGTACCGTATTCTGCAGAAAAGATCTGTGGTGGAGAAGGATGGAAGCCGTTCAATGACCGCTGCTATAAATTAATCACCCAAAAAATGAACTTCCCATCCGCGGAGGCCAACTGCGTCCAACAAGGAGCTCATCTAGTCAGCATCCACAACGATGCACAGATGAATTTCATTGGAAAAATGACACCGTAAGTTCCTCTAGAAACAATTTACTGGAGCTGAAAAATTCGCCGTGGGCGAATTTCATGAGCACCGCGGCATTTACCGGTAGGTCACGAACAAAATCATCCAAAACATGGTCAGAATCAATCGGTTCGAAGCATCCCTTCTTTCCGACCTGGCCAGACAATAGATAAAGTTAGTGGTGAAAATACAGGCGATTCCGTGCAGCGGTTTCCTGCTAATTGCGTCCCAATCGCGAAAGATTTTCGAACCCGAGTGAGCGGAGCGCGCGGTGCTCACATTTATACACACTGTACATGTAGGTACCGCCAAAAATATGTAAAGCCATTTTTTATTTTAGTCGCAACACTGGCTCTAATTCACAACCTACCGGAGCATGGACCGGTATGGTTATTAGTCACAAGCCGAAAGTGTTTTCATCGTTCAAGTGGACAGACGGTTCTGGCGCCAATTACACACCAAAAGGGAATTATAACGGTTGGCCACGTGGTGCTGTGAACGCGAGGTTTGTCAACAGGAACGGGGCATATAACCTGGAGGACATGTCTCCTGGTGCTTTGTATGTCTCAATCTGTGAAAGAGTCACGGCTATGCCGTTCGGTGGTAAGTAAGAGGCCACGTTTGTTTATCAAACTCCTGACGGCCCATTTTCCGGTCAGCGCCACCTGTGGTCGGCGAGGAGAACAAGACGGGCCAGTTTATGGCCGAATTTCATGTTGAAAAGGTATGATCAGCGGTGCGTCGTCAACGGCTGCGGAACCCAAATTGTGTCGTTGAAGTCAGATTTTTGGGACTTTTTATGATCCAGTAGACATAGGCTATACCATTGTAATGTAGGCCTACTCAGTTGGGGTTTCTTACCTTCTCGGCTCTTGATGTCGCTAAATCCTGAATATCTCTTCTGGCCACCTCAACCCTTACTGACTTTGTTTCAGCCTATGACCGAAAGTAGTTTCTTTTTTTCTTGATTATGGTCGTCTTAAGGCCAAGAGATCTTCCTGCAGTTGATCCATTGTTTTATTACAGGATGTTCGGGCAATACGAAGTGGTCAGACCGCAGGAATCAGTGCGAAATACGTAAGCAGAATACGATATACCAATGCTGAACTTTTTCCAAACGCTCTGAGGAAGGTAATACGATGTTAGCTATTACGACGAGAGCGTTGATGGTTCATAATCACCCTTTGGGGCCAAAGACTGGCCGTTTTGTTCAATTTCAATTTCAGTGGGGTACTTAACTTGCTATCGATATCATTTCGTAGACGTACTAAAACTCGCTGCAGGTCAAAGATGCAATGTCATCGTCTCTAACTGATACAAAATCTACATTATTTGGCAGCAAAAAGGTGTGGTGGAGAAGGATGGAAGCCGTTCAGTGACCGCTGCTATAAATTAATCACCAAAAAAATGAACTTCCCATCTGCGGAGGCCAACTGTGTCCAACAAGGGGCACATCTAGTCAGTATCCACAACGCTGCACAAATGACATTCATTGGGAGAATGACACCGTAAGTTCCTCTAGAAACCATCTACAACTAGAGCTGACAAATCCGCCGTGGTGAATTTGATGAGCCCCGCGGCAGTTACCGGTAGGTCACGAACAAAATCATCCAAAACACGGTCAGTATCGATCTGTTCGAAGTATCCCTTCTTTCACACCTGGCCCGACATTATATAGAGCAAGTGGTGAAAAATGAGGCGATTCCGTGGAGCGGTTTTTTGCGAACCGTATGCACATCGCAAAAGACTGTCGAATCCTAGCGCGCGGTGCTGATAACTATACACGTACATGTACGTGTATACGCCGTAGGTTCCGACCTACAAAATGATATACATGTGCATGAATCTCATCGATGTACAGGTTATTACTATCGGTGTTTTGCTGTTACAGTGTATACATGTACATACATATCAGAACATTTATCTATGAATCACTTTCTTTCATTTTAGTCGCAACACTGGCTCTAATTCACAACCTACCGGAGCATGGACCGGTATGGTTATCAGTCACAAGCCGAAGGTATTTTCATCGTTCAAGTGGACAGACGGTTCTGGCGCCAATTACACACCAAAAGGGAATTATAACGGTTGGCCACGTGGTGCTGTGAACGCNCCGCCATACCCCGGACCGGGGACGTACTCTGTGACCACTCCATACGGTAGGAATGTGTCCGACTTCTCCAAAGGAACAAGTCCAACTAGATGCGGGACGATGTCCATATCGGCCAGGCATCTTGTTAGGGCAAGCTCCTTCAACATGGTTACAACATTATGACACTCATTACTGAAAGTTCTTAAAACAACAGGCCTGTTCATCCAGCACAGATACGTCTCACTGCCACACTCCCGATCCAGGCACTTGCTGCCGTTGTAAGACCTCACGTACGAGATCACGGCTCCATCTATCAAGTAGTTCTCCCAGGTCATTTTCGGGAATCGGGGAAAACGCATCTCGTTCAGTCGTCGCAGCATATCAGCCTCAAGGTTAGGCGTGACTGGGACTATCTTTGGTGGTGGCGGTTGGTAAAATGTCTCAAAAATCGTCAAGACTGGAACTGCGTCATAAAATCCTGAATCGTCTTCAGGGGATGTTGGGGCGCAATTCTCATCACGCACTCTCGCATCAGCGGTCTCGCCTTTCTCAATCACAGTACTATGGGTGTCTTTCCCGTCAGAAAGATTCAATTTCCCATCTCTGTGCTTCTCGGATCCCACTGTGGGCGAGATGTAAATCGGTCCAAATAGGATACTTGCAAGTATAGTCAGGCAGAAACGCATAAATCCTTTAATACTCATTTTATCGCAGTAGCCTAAATTGTGAATGGGAATTTAAAATTCTGTTTTGGTGTATGCTGTTGTCACGTCAACGTTGATTAGCAACGCCATCGTCCTGGCGTCATCACGTAATTGATGACGTCACGCGATGGGGAACCCGCCCGGCAGTATTTATCCCAACAGGTCGGCGCTGCGAGCGCTACTCCCGTGGAAGGAGAATATAAAACTTCTCCCTTCTCTTGAAAGAGAAGAATACAAAACTGCTTCCTACGCCTGTGCAAACAAAATATAATACTGCTTAAAGCGAATGGCTCGCGGGGTTTGTTGTGGCGCCATGAGAGTTGGTCATCGATATCAAGCACCATTTTGAGAAAAAGGCAAAAGAAGGATTTTAGTTTAATGGGAAATGCATTAGACAGCCAAACTTCGGAGGCGTATTCTGCAAAATCTGCCGCTTCAAAATCAATGGGAATAGTACAAAATGTACATCTTGACCTACTGAATTTGAAAACGTCATTAACCCATTTTAACAAATTTTTAATGGAACCTCGTTCCCAGTGTTGACATTCGCATATTTGCACAGGTGTTGCATATGGCTGGAGCACGGCTTTGCCTGGAGGCTAGATTCACTCTCTATGGAAGGTACCACCAAAAATGTAAACAAACCCCGCGAGCCATTCGCTTTAATACTAGGAGAACACAAAACTGCTTCTACTGTTGTGGAAGGAGAATACGAAGCTGCTTCCTTCTCGTGTGGAAGAAGAATATAAAGTCGCTTCCTACTCTTGTCAAAGGAGTATATAAAACTGCTTCCTACTCCTGTAGAAGGATACGAGAACAAATATTAATTTGGGTACGATTACATGTACTTCATCAAAATAATTTGTAAAAGCGACGAACATACATGTAAGAATATTGTGCTGGGTTTAGCCGCTTTCAGAGGTCATAGCCGAGGAACGATGGTGGCGACCTCTTCAGATTGAGAACCACAGTTCATATGAATGTGGAATTACGGAAGCCGATAAGGCGCATTCGCTCTTCAAGCTTGAACTCGAATAAAGCGAATGGTGTTCGAAATAGGCCACGTACTTGCAAAAAACGCGCACGGTACATCAAAAAGAAGTTAGTCTCAAAATTCAGAATCAATCCAAGTACCTACATGTAGGAGTGCCTAGGTATGCGAACAAACGCTTTTAATGAGCATAATGGGGAACAACACGATTTCGAAATATCACGTTACTACTAAAGCCACTCAACAATGGACACGAATGAGGAACTAGAGAAATGGTATCGAACTCATACTCAACCATATGTCTACTTATGAAATATGAAGCCTGTTGATAAAGTGTTTCACTGCTGTTTGTGTGGTACCCCTGACCATGATTAATGAACAAGACTGCATATTGATTCATCGAAAGTAAAGTACCAGATGTCATTTTGGTACCTCGGAGGAAACAGAAACCGAGCAGATTTAGTAAACAATTAGACAGCAGGGTGCGGTTGATTTCTCATTCTGTACCCAAAAGTCATCAGAATTGGCGTGAAATTTCATTTCGGCTCTGTATTTTAAGATTTAATGGAGACAAGGTAGGTTACTTATGCGGCGGCCGATTTCTCTGGATATGACACAGGATAAAGGCGTATTTAATTTACCATCAATTTTGTTTCTCCCAACTGATTTTTCAGTGTAATCACATTCGTCCTGACGTATGTTCACATATAGAGGAACTTCACGTCACGTCATCATTGACGTCATAATTCGCACGTCAGCCATGTTGGACGTCATTTGAAGCTACGAATGCGTTGGACGTGACGTCCAACATGGCGGCATCTCATCGCGGCAGTGACGTCACAATCGTCGCTGCACTTCCTCTATTGGTCTTACAGTTGTCTCCTTAGCCTTTGTTTTAAGTGGTAAAAATTCTTCTTCTGACATAAGTTCTCCATCTAATAATTCAAATTACCTTGAACATTTCAAATACAACCGCGTCAATTTTGACAAGGTCTGTTGAAGTGATATCAGATCGTTGTTGCTCATGAATAATTTTGGTCATTTGCATAATGTAGGCTACTTTGGATTAGGGTTTGTGTTTGGGTTCGGGCATGCGGCGAAAACAAGCGTAAAGTTTTCTCCTTGCCTCCACAGCATGCTGTGTAAATACAAGACAGGCCGATTTTTTGTGGTTACATTTTGTGCTGATGATGAGCAAATCCGTCCTTTGCAGAATGAGGAATACCATAACATTTGTTGTGATGCTTGTCCTTGCTGTAGCACAAGGTAGGAAAAAATTGACCTAGTGATCTGAATTCGTTCATTTTGATTCCCGAAGCCGCCGCTAGGGCTAGAAGGCTTCGGTGTTTGGGGCCGTTTTATTGCTGACGTCATAGGATTCCATTTTCCGGTAAAATTTCATTCTCCCCCGGTCTAATAAAACGGCGATGATATTGAGTCTTTGTATCCGCAACACACACACAAACATTCTCATCAAGAAACTTCCTCGGTGTTGCCATTCCTCGCGATACGGCATGTTTGATGTAATTAGCGCTAGGCCTACATGTATGTGGCTAGGAGCATCCCCATTCTAACCATAACCCGTACATCAACATGATGATCTATATATAGATCCCCTACAAGTTTTATGCCGCAAAGATGGCTGAGAATACCGAAGTCTTCTAGTTTATAGTGTAAATGGGCCTGTCTCGCGAATTCAAAACACCCTCGGCCCGGGTCGAGCTCGGCATGCTTCAACCGAGTTAGTGTAAATAAGGCTTTTGTCTATTGCAGGAAGTCAAGTACCCAACAAAAATGGTAAGCTTCTGTAAGCCTACAAACTGTAATACAGAAAGTCAGATTACCTAAGAAACGATCACGAGCGTGTGAATATCAACATGAGCTATTAAAAGATATCTCGATAGACTTGAACATAGCAATGGTTATTTGGGACGCTGCTTGTTTTGAATGGGTACCGCTAATGATAGAAATAATGAATCAGACATCAAAACTTGTCATAAACTTCTTCTCATTAAAATACGGCAGTCGTATAAACTGCAGGCCGGTAAGACTGCGGCATATCACAGCAGTTAACATACCGGTACTGTATTCTGCAGAAAAGATCTGTGGTGGAGAAGGATGGAAGCCGTTCAATGACCGCTGCTATAAATTAATAACCCAAAAAATGAACTTCCCATCCGCGGAGGCCAACTGCGTCCAACAAGGAGCTCATCTAGTCAGCATCCACAACGATGCACAGATGAATTTCATTGGAAAAATGACACCGTAAGTTCCTCTAGAAACAATTTACTAAAAAAGAGCTGACAAATTCGCCGTGGGCGAATTTCATGAGCACCGCGGCAGTTACCGGTAGGTCACGAACAAAATCATCCAAAACATGGTCAGAATCAATGGTTCGAAGCATCCCTTCTTTCCGACCTGGCCCGACAATAGATAAAGTTAGTGGTGAAAATTCAGGCGATTCCGTGCAGCTGTTTCCTGCGAATTTCGTCCCAATCGCGAAAGATTTTCGAACCCGAGTGAGCGGAGCGCGCGGTGCTCACATTTATACACACTGTACATGTAGGTACCGCCAAAAATATGTAAAGCCATTTTTTATTTTAGTCGCAATACTGGCTCTAATTCACAACCTACCGGAGCATGGACCGGTATGGTTATTAGTCACAAGCCGAAAGTGTTTTCATCGTTCAAGTGGACAGACGGTTCTGGCGCCAATTACACACCAAAAGGGAATTATAACGGTTGGCCACGTGGTGCTGTGAACGCGAGGTTTGTCAACAGGAACGGGGCATATAACCTGGAGGACATGTCTCCTGGTGCTTTGTATGTCTCAATCTGTGAAAGAGTCACGGCTATGCCGTTCGGTGGTAAGTAAAAGGCCACGTTTTTTATCAAACTCCTAACGACCCATTTTCCGGTTAGCGCCACCTGTGGTCGGCGAGGAGAACAAGACGGGCCAGTTTATGGCCGAATTTCATGTTGAAAAGGTATAATAAGCGGTGCATCGTCAACGGCTGCGGAACCCAAATTGTGTCGTTGAAGTCGGATTTTGGTAGTTTTTATGATCCAGTAGACAGGCACCATTGTAATGTACTCAGTTGGGGTTTCTTACCTTCTGGGCCCTTGATGTCGGTAAATCCTGGATATCACTTCTGGCCACCTCAACCCTTACTGACTTTGTTTCAGCCTATTACCGAAAGTAGTTTCTTTTCCAATTTCCTTTTTTTCTTGATTATGGTCGTCTTAAGACCAAGAGATCTTCTTGCAGTTGATCCATTGTTTTATTACAGGATGTTCGGGCAATACGAAGTGGTCGGACCGCAGAAATCAGTGCGAAATACGTAAGTAGAATACGATACCAATGCTGAACTTTTTCCAAACGCTCTGAGGAATGTACAAATGTAATACGATGTAGCTGTTACGACGAGAGCGTTGATGGTTCATAATCACCCTTTGGGGCCAAAGACCGACCGTTTTGTTCAATTTCAATTCTAGTGGGATACGTAACTTGCTATCGATATCATTTCATAGACGTACTAAAACTCGCTGCAGGTCAAAGATGCAATGTCATCGTCTCTAACTGATACAATATCTACATTATTTGGCAGCAAAAAGCTGTGGTGGAGAAGGATGGAAGCCGTTCAGTGACCGCTGCTATAAATTAATCACCAAAAAAATGAACTTCCCATCTGCGGAGGCCAACTGTGTCCAACAAGGAGCTCATCTAGTCAGCATCCACAACGCTGCACAAATGACATTCATTGGGAGAATGACACCGTAAGTTCCCTAGAAACAATTTACTAGGATGCTGACAAATTCGCCGTGGCGTATTTGATGAGCACCGCGGCAGTTACCGGTAGGTCACGAACAAAATCATCCAAAACACGGTCAGTATCAATCTGTTCGAAGTATCCCTTCTTTCACGCCTGGCCCGACATTATATACTGCAACTGGTGAAAAATGAGGCGATTCCGTGGAGCGGTTTTTTGCGAACCGTGTGCACATCGCAGCGGAGCGCGCGGTGCTGATAACTGCACGTACGTGTATACGCCGTAGGTAGTACCGACCTACAAAATGATATACATGAATCTCATCGAAAACATCGGTCGTGTGGAGGGTTAATTAAATCTCAACATTCCCGATGTACAGGTTACTATCGGTGTTTTGCTGTTACTGTATACATGTACATACATATCAGAACATTTATTTATCAATCACTTTCTTTCATTTTAGTCGCAACACTGGCTCTAATTCACAACCTACCGGAGCATGGACCGGTATGGTTATCAGTCACAAGCCGAAAGTATTTTCATCGTTCAAGTGGACAGACGGTTCTGGCGCCAATTACACACCAAAAGGGAATTATAACGGTTGGCCACGTGGTGCTGTGAACGCGAGGTTTGTCAACAGGAACGGGGCATATAACCTGGAGGACATGTCACCTGGTGCTTTGTATGTCTCAATCTGTGAAAGGGGCACGACTATGCCTTTCGGTGGTAGGTAAAAGGCCAAGTCTTCGATATTTTAAATTATAGGGTCAATCTTCATGTAATCTCAGATATGTCTTTTTCCTCCACCTCTATCGATGCCCAATACCATTGCACCTGAAATACACGTAGTTGTTTTTTGTGTTTCCCGGCCCTTTTCTTGATTGGGTGCTTTTTAGACCAGCGACCCTGCGACTTCGTTTTTTGGATTTTGTAATCTTCTTGTAGGTAATTCAATGTTTTACACTTACAGGATGTCCGGCCGATAAGAAGTGGTCTGACGTCAAGAATCAGTGCGAATCACGTAACTATAGCATATTACCAATACCAATAATATATTACTCAATAATAATGTATTATATATTCTTGTCAGTGGCTTTTTCAAACTGATACAGTTATGTGTGTAGACTAATGGCGTTTGTGTTCGTGGAAGTTGAAAGTGGAAAAATGTTTCATTGCTACAAATTATAATCATGCATTTGGTCAATCAACATGGTCACAAAAATACACCTCATTCGATATCGAGCTAGAGATGTCGACAAGAGCTGCCTTGAAATACTTTCACCACTCTTGACTTGTTTTAGGTTGCAAAGAGGGACAAAAGTGGCATGCACCAACCCAAAAATGTTACCCTAAAGGTATGACAATCACCCCTGCCAAATCTCCACATCTTCTTTATACATGTAGGCATTTCAACTGTGCACTTTCTTTAACACCCTGTATTATGATGCATATATGATGTATATATACACTAGAACAGATTTGGCTTCTCAATTTCGTATTGCTTGCTTGATCAGTGTCTAAAACTAGCGTAAGCATTGTTTTGTTGGCTTTAATTCAATAAATTTATATTTGCTTCTCAGATTGATGAAAATCAGATGTACAGATGCCGGTTTCCCTAGCAGCCATCTTGCCAAAATTCGGTCGTCGCCATTGGTAATTTCTTCCAGAGTGACAGATGATTGGTTCCCAGTGGCGGGAATCCCCATGACGATGACCTACTTATGGCAAATGGCTGCTAGTGAAACTCGTTCATTGGATAATGATTGTTTTCTTCAGTTTCGGTGTACAGCAAAACGACAGGAGGCAATGGAGGAGGCGCCGCCTGTGTCATACCTTTCAAGTATGATGGCAAGTGGGAGACTGGCTGTGTTCAGGGGATATACAATATGGGATGGTGCAGTGTAACTGAGAATTTCGACAAAGGCGGAAAGTGGGGATATTGTCCTTGTAAGTAAATGTCCATATTCAAACAAGGTCGACAAAAACGGGGTCAAGTAGAGAAAAGCCGGCCAACCGGTGGGAAATGACAAACCTCCATACACTGCCATTCCGTGCACACACTCAGTGCTTTTCCCATGGCTTAATGTCCCGCTGTACGTACAAAATTGCCAGGGCCAACGGTGTCCGAACATTCATCGAGATTTTAAGACAATTGGTCAAAACCTGAAGTTCACCAGGGAGTAGGCTACTAAAGCTGAGAGTTCCATACAACATAGTCTTTTCTTTTCAGACATTCGTGCCTCTTGCAAAACTCAGACTAAGAAGACTGTGAAAACGGGAGCAGTTTGGACCTATCAAGGAACAAAATATTCCTGCGGTAAGGACGGAAAAGTCAGGAAAGGTAAGTGCCAACAGAGCTGCCCGCCAGTGGTGACCGTAATCATGGCTACAATTGGAAGGAATTCCCAGCATCAACAGATAATGATTCAACCACTTCTTCTGTTGCAGCTATAAAGACGCGCCAAGGCTACTGCATCTTCCCAGTTTATTATTATGGTAAAGTGTTCGATGAGTGTACAACATATGACGAAAAAAATGGGAAAAAATGGTGTTCGGTGGCGGCGGACAAAATCGAAACAGGATACTGCTAGACTGCTAAGAAAGTTTGAAACAAGGGCGACCCCAATTTGAGACTCCGTCTCATCTTTTGCACCCACTTTCTCTCGATTTTCCTTAAAATGTATCTGTATGATGAATAAAAAATCTCCAAGTAACTGCAGATATTAACTTAATATAATCATTGTACTGTATTTTCCAAAAAAGTGAAAGATTCATAATCGTGTGACATCAATTTTCGTTCCATTCCATCGGATCCGAGCATCGGCAGTAGTCATATAAACCACACGAGCACATCAGCCCGGTGCAACAGGTAAGACCTGGGTTGTCAAGTTCGCAGAATTCTTTCTTTTTCCGGCAGGTGGCGCTGGAAAGAGAAATGAAAGAAGACTACATTATTCTAAAAGTGTGTGGGGCACTTATATTTCTCCTCTTAAGCCTCTTAAATTATTAGTCGCGCCAACTTTTTTACAACACTTTAGATGGGGGATATAATCGTGAACAAGAGTCTTTTTGTTTCATTGAAAAATTCTAATTGGTTAAAAAGTTATAACATCAAATTGGATTTCGTCAGATGTATGTTCGGCCTAATTTGGTGACGTCATTGCAGGAATTTGCATAATGATTATGCACTTTAGTGCTGTAACTGACGTGCGCAACTATTCATATGAAAGAATGAAGTCTGAAATTTGTCACCATGTAGTAGGCCCTACATGTACAATATGTAAAGGAAAATGAACTTTATCTCCACATTTGATTACTCAGATTTTATTTCATTTATCCCTGCAATGACATCACGCATGAATTAGCATTTTCGAACATGGCTTGTTCCGTTCTGTACGGAAAATAGCACTGGCATTTTGACACACATATTCCTCGATATCTCACAAACTACGCATCCGAATTTGATGAAACAAAAAGCAAAATACATACGTCTATTTATGTATTGTATACACTTCAGTAACAATCTGTGAGGTCAATTTTTCGATGCAACAACTAAATGTGGATAGGCCAAGTTTTCATTTTTTTTTGCAGATAACTATTTCTCCAGCAGCAATATGAACCATATAATTACTGTGATTGCAGCTCTTTGTTGGCAATTATCATCATTGCCCAAACGGTCTGACCTCATAAACTATTATCACAATATCAATAACACGACAAAATTTCTGTTTATTTTCTGCTTTGACTATTGTCCAATTGTTGTATCATGGAGTATCACAATTGCATAGGCTACTCAGCAGTACATAGCATTTGCCAGTCATAATTTTACTGCCGCTGAACACTCTCAACCTAGAATTATGTGTAACGCCTGTATTAAGACAAATGATACTTTTGCCACATGTACAGTGATATATTAATTACTCCAAGGTTTAAACTTGAAAAACTGAAATGTACGGTACATGTATAACTATTGCCAAGTTAGTATTCAGAAATTAAAATGCAAATTGGGTCATAATTAAAACTACGATAGAGGGCAGTACATCGTAACCAGGTCCTATACAATGACACCTTTTTTGTGTGGGACCTCGATGTCTTTAGTTTTAGCCAGTAGTGACACCTATTGAGACAGTGGGTTATGGTTCTCATCCCAAGCTTCGCCGGGTATCCAATAGGTAGGCCCGAGTGTTAAATATAAAATACCTTTCTTTTTCTTCAGATCGCTTGTCGTCTTCTGTAACAAGTAAAAAAGCAACTGTAATATACCAAATATAAATCCCTATCTTTACTGAAGATTTTCAAGAGAACGGTCATGTATTTCGGGGCCCCTGCCTGGGCTAATCTGCACTAAACCCATGCTAAGTGGTCAGAAGTGTTTCATAAGCTATCACTCTTGCTCTTGACATTTTTGCAGGTCTGTGTGCGTGTCTCAATGTATGGGAATACTGGAGGACGGAGAACAACTGCACATGTTACATCAGGGCAATTCTATAATGAGCACTGAACGAAAGGCAGGCTGCACTAAATGCGACAGATTCGAAACTTACCCCGTCTCACAAAACAAACAGACACGTTGACTAGCAACAGGATGATGAGAACTGTATAAATCCACCTCGAATCCATCTTGTCGGAGCAAAATAACCGAACCTTTGAGTGTATTGAGAAATCCACGCAACGAAATCAAAATCAACACCGACACCTTGTGGAATCGACGGAGCTATAAGTGTGCAGCAGACCAAGTGCTGTAACCTATGACACAATTATGTCGTTGCATTTGAATAATAGAGACTTTTAGCGATCAATGTACGTTTCCCAATGTGACGCCATACGACGATCATGAAATGTACTTGTAGAGGGGTATTAACAAAGAAGTCAAGAAATGAAAAAATCGAGAACTTTTCCCGTTATTGACTACAAAAGTCAAAGTTTCGAACCCAAAATCCTGCATTTCGCTATTGACACCCAACACCCACTCAATTTTTGAACTAGTAAAATAGCCTACTCCAATATAGACTGGTTCCTGTCTTTGCCGCACGCTGCACTTTCGCGCGCCCGCGGGAGTGGATCGAGCGGCAAAGGCGGGAACTCCAGTAGCACACAGATGCATGCTAATTGAATGCAGAAAGGTATAACTACTCGATCTTGGGAGTTCTGTAGTTTTTGCTGTGTTGTATGGGGAAAAAATCTCGGTCGCCATGGATGTTTCAATTGGGAAAAACAAATCACATAACCGTTGAAATGGACCAAGAAACAATGAGGTATGGCAGACATTGGTGAAATGAATTGGGAGCCATCAATCGGGAATTTCCAATAAAGCGGTAGGCCTACAGGCGCCCCTCCTTTCCGAGGTATTTGATCTACCACTTCCCACGGCAGAAATGGATAAGAGCAATAGCAGCAGGCAGCAAAAGGTGGCAGCAAAGTTCTAGAGGACCAATACAAAGGAAACTTCTCAGTCAAGGTGATTGGGTCAGCAAGGCATTGAATTGGACCGTTATTGACTCCTCTTGGTCAACTGACTGACAGCTCGTATCCTCTGCCCAGTGTTGGCGGCAACCTGCTTTGACGAGGTTTTGTTTTATGTCGACAGATGTCTTGCCAGTATACAGTAGCAGCTGGCTGGGATAGAGGCGATGGAAGCAACAGCATGCAAGAATGGTGACACACAGAAGATGGCGCTGCACAATTGTGGAGACCCTCCCCTGATGTCAGCAGAAGAAAGAGGCACTGCAAAGTGGAAGAGGAAAATTTTAAACAATGAAAGATCTGGTGATGTCACTGACAGGAAAACTCTTTGAAATCGCGATGGACCTTGAGAAGAAGCTATTTGAAACATGCAAGGATATAACCTTGTAACTTACTCGTGTTGATTTTGTATAATTTTTATTTTGTAGTGTATTATCAGTGACTATGGTGTAGTCGCATTGCAATTCGCAAAAGTAATAAAACATTAATACTACTTCATGACCTTTAGATGTTTCTCAACCAGGGCCAGGGCCCATTCGTAAAACCTTGCTTGGCTTGGCTTAGTTAGAAACCAACTAGGCCTACATAGCTAGCAAGGTTTTACCTTGGAGGAATTATACTGATTATACTCAGTATAATTCCTCCAAGGTTTTACGAATGTAGGCCAAGGATTCCTCCATAGGTTTCGATCGTCGGTCGACTCTTACATGTACTTTGGAGTCCTCTCGTTCTATTTATTGTATTCTTTTTGGTGTCCAACCTTCACGGTACACATCATCCGCATGTCCACCAACTCAATGTTTCTATCAAAAGGCATAATAGCTGACCCACTTCAGTTTGACCTTAGATTGATAACCGTGACCTGGGGTTAACCCGCGTTCCTCGCTTTGTGAACGACATTTCCGTATTGCGGTGTTTGTCGGTGGTGGTGGAGGGGGGGAGAGGGCGTGCTCTCGATCAAGGAGGTAGGAAACGAGGCCCGGCAGAGAAGCAATAAATATGTTGTGATTGGCTTCACATTCAGTCTCGAGCTTGAAGTTATCTAACGGATGAAAATTCACTTCAGTCGAAGAATTTTATCTCAAAAGTTAAAATTTAAAAAAAATTAGCTCAAAAGTTAAAAATAAAACAAATTCTAACAAAATAGCCCTTATCTCTTTCTTGAAAGCAAAAGAATGCATATTGACATGCCAATGTCCTATTGACGGACGTTTTGACCCCCCCCCCCCGCCCCATTGATACCAAAAGTCTTGTTCGTCTTGTCGCGTTTTTTGTTTTTGGTCCTTCACATTGCAACAAATCAATGTGAAACGTAAGCCATTTCTTATGGGCGGTTATGGGTGCAAAAACGACACGTAGAAACGAGAACAAGGACAACGAAACGAGAAGAAAGAACCATGTCTACATTATTTTGGTAAAACGAAGACATTGTTTTGCATAAAAGAATATGATACACTGTACATCGAAGACATCATTTTTGCACTTATAACCGCCCAGAATTTCTGGACTTACTTCTCGTCATGACGTTCCTAGTGTCGCCGCCTGGACGCCGACACCGCTCGTCGCCTTTGACCGCGAAGCGCGCCTTACAAGTGTGTCACGTTCTCTTTTCAAACGCTAGTATTAATTTGCGTTCTTATTCACACAATTTGGCACAGAATATTCGCCAAGGATAGACGTTTATTAGCTTCGCGCTCTCGATCTTGCCCCGGTTTTCGGGTGCACTGTCAGGCTTTTGCAATGTAATTGTTTGGTGAACTCGAGCGAGTTGAAGAGAGGGTGGTTTGGGATTTTTTAGGTTGGATACAAAGGAGTACATGATGACCGCAAAAAGGTAGGTAAACAATTCTTTTGAAGATAAATTCGGATTATGCATTCTTGATATTCACTGATAGAGACACAAGCCTAAAGATAGAATGAAACTGGGCACGGGACATTAAATCATCCCGTATGATAAACTAATCTTGCAACATATCCATCCTAAATTAAATACTAAATAGTCCTGCGCGTCGAAGGAATGCTGACCCTGCTGTCATATTTCTACGACATGTACGGGTGGAAAAGTTCGCAAAAAGTGGCGCACGCAAATTTACGCTTCTTTGACCGCACACGATTGTCACTCTGAACAAATACTTTTTCCGCACTTGACTGTCACTCTGCACAAATACTTTTTCTGCTTGCAATGTTCATCAGAGTTGAAATTCTGGCATATATCTGGGATAATCGCCACATTCTTCATAAATACTAGTAACTTGTTATCACGATGAAAAACCATGTCTTGTTAAGTTGTTTAATCGTCAACTATAATTTTTACGGAACCTTTTTTGTCGTCTCATCGTGCAAAGCGTATTGCCTATGGTGCCATCTTTGCAAGTGGTATTAACGAAATTAAAAGATAAAATGTCCTTGAATACGACTTCTTTTCGTTAATGCCAACGACTTGAAAGTCTTGGTGTCATTCGGTGCATGGCAGTGCAGCTGGTCGTGCGTTCAATTCTTTGAGTCTTGTGGTCAGTTTGGTGAAGTGCTTGGTTTGTCATTTCTGACATTCTTGCGCGGGCTTTCAAGTCAGCATCTTTAAAAAAACTGTAGGCCAACTGCAGGTCACCGCGATTATCGCGACGGAAGTATTTTCGGCCGATTTAATTTTATCATTTGTCGAAAAAAGCATCAATCCGAAGAGGGCGATCACTCGGAACAACCATGCGTCCTTTGTAGTATGAAATGTCATGCCAAAGTTAATGATGGTCATCATTATCCAAAGCGCCTGTCGTCAAAAACAAATAATACTGTTATTATCATCGATGGCCTGCATGTCAATAAAACAGTGGCTGAATAGTGATTGACATACGGTGTGGCACAAAAATACTGTACCCGCGCCCCAATACCGTCCTGGGCGGGAAATCAGAGTAGGCGGCCGATTGTCATGTGGGCCGAGCTTTGTACGGCCGGTATTGTATAGAAATTGCCGTCAAGCGAATAGGCCCTATTGGTATGCAACAGGCCTCATTGTAAGATGATCAGACCATGACTTGATGTAGTCCGTGAATCACCAGAGCGCCGCGAGGTTTTGACATGCTAAAATTGCTGTTGCATACCAATAGGGCCTATTCGCTTGACGGCATTTTCTATACAATACCGGCCGTACAAAGCTCGGCCCACATGACAATCGGCCGCCTACTCTGATTTCCCGCCCAGGACGGTATTGGGGCGCGGGTACAACGCAGCAATTATGATATCTTAATGTAATGTAACTGCTTTTGATAGTGGTTGATGAAATGGTAATTGGTCGCAGAAGGAAGGATGACTTTTCGGCCTCCAGCCCATACCCTTCTAGTTGTGGCCTAACCAATGCTTAGTAAATGTTCCAAGATAGTCTGTTTTTCCCGGGCTGTTTTATGCCAAAATATGTCTTTTAAGAAGACTTCCATTGACGAATGTGAACACATCTGACCACATGTCCGTCGTGAGCCAAAATGGGATATAGTCAAAAATTCATAAGCGAGCTAATGAATTTTTGGTATAATTCTAAAGTTTTTTTTAAAAACATTTAGAATTATACATCTATACCTCTAAAGGATTTTTTATGAACCTTTAGAATTATACCTCGAAAGAAAACTACTAGTAAGTCAGCCATTGTGAACCATTGATGCTTAAGTATACACTGTTCAAAACCTCTGTAGCAGTATGCTTCAAAGCTTCTGTAGCAGTAAGTGCGGGGGAATGAGGGTCCTCCAGAAATTCCACTGCAGAGATACCATACAATATGTCAGAAGTGGATTTCTCTCGATGCTGATGGAGATGGCTAAAAACTGACAGCAAAAACCATGTCGGTTTGACAACATTGAGAACAGGTAGCTCAGATAGCTGCTCTTTCGACAGATTTATAAATGCTCCTCAGGCAAAAGGTGAAAGTGATTTATCTTTACCGCACCAGAAAAGAAGGATGCTTCGCCGGATGCTCTTGGTTTGATAGACAACAGGTCGAGGATATGAAGTGACTAAGTCATCTCGCAGCCTAGAGTTCTAAAGTGTTCCGGCAGAGACTAGGGTTGAACGTTGTCATTTGGCAGCGAAGGATGATTACTCGGGAAATATTCCAATGAAGCTGAGGTTGTATGCAGGTAATGAAACTGCCTGCTTCATGCCCGTTTGATCGGTTAGCATTTGGGGTAAACGCCAGTGTAATTCTTTATATCGTCACGCATGGAAGTATTTCGTTTGGTATTTTCGTTGCCACCGCTCGTCGGTACATCCAAAGTCCCACTGCAGCCTCAGCGTTCAGCCCCTCCTCTCTCCACTGTCCGCACTTCTTTTAGAGTTGACAAGGTGCAATTGAATTTGCAAGTGTAGAACGTATCAGAATCTGCGGGTCTTTTGCAGGACTTTCCCCCATCCTTGATATTTCGAGATTCAAACCCATTCCACACTCTCGATCACGTTCCATCTTCATTTTCACATTTCACGAACAAAAACCATGATTATAGACCATATCCTTTCCAGAAAGTAGATAAAAAAGACATAAAAATAATAAAATTTCGAGATAACAAAGGCAAAAAAATCTTGTGAATACATACACGTATATGTTCCCTAGCCAGCCACAGTAAACATGTATGAACTTGAAGGTAACCTGTGGCCAGTCGATGCCCAAACTTAAAATATTTTCATTTCGGGATCATACAAGGAGGTTTCGTTTCCTGTTTGTTCAAGGCAGCCAAGCGGACATGGTCAGGCAAACAGAAATTCCATTTGGCGATAACCTTGGTTGGGTTTTATTGAAAAATCCATTATAAACCTATTTGTCGGGATCCATATTCATTATCTGTTAACTCTATCCCTTTAAAATTCATGTCAATCTCGTGGCTTTTCAGATCACCCAAGCCACAGGTAAACGAGGTCAAACCTTGTTTCTTGACCACGAACCATAGCATTGTCATAATGAATGCTTGGAGGCGAAGTTTCAATGTCTCTTTTTGGTCACCTTGTCAAAAATGTCGGAAATACGGCAGGCACTTATTCGCGTGACGATATTCTGACACATATCTTTCGGGGTACCCGGTATCTTTCGTCGAAGTGGTCACATAAAATTTCGACACGTTTTCTGAGTACCGGGTATGATGCAAGGGGTCTTANCTGTATCACCTTGTAACATCTATCATGGTTTCTGTGCGTGAAGGTTCCCCCTCAATGTACTGCCATACTGTACACCTATATGGTATCTCCAGCTGTCTTTGGTCACGCTGTTCCCAAAACAAAGAAGGAAACACTGAACGCGGGGGAACATTGGCAGGTGTTACACCGGTTGTCACAAATGTGTGACGGAGGGACATCCAGGGACACCCTGGTGTTCGGACTCGTCGCCATACTTCTGATCTTGTGGGAAGTTAGCTGTGCGACTGAAGAAAACCGTGACGGAGCTCGGCATGCGGAAGGAGCGATCGCTACGAACCCCTGAATACCTCAGGATGGTACATGTACCATGTAGAAAAAAATCAGCGCATCATGTGAAGCAGTTTACATATCATCATAAAGGTAAACTGTTGGTTGATTTATGTTCGAAACATTCCGATCGCTACCGTATTGGCTCCAACAAGCACATTAAATACGTTTACATACACTCTGTGTACATGTACATGCCCTGGATTCTTTGATGTTCTGCATTGTATCGTAGGTTGTCCGCTATCACTTACAAAGGTTGTAAAATGTAAAACTATACCGGAATACCTCGGTTACGATGGTTGTACTTGTCGACCAATAGATATACCCACATAGATCTTCTCCATGTGGTACAGATTTGATTCGAGTGAACGTTTCGGTCATTGTCGGTTGTATCATTGCATACCAAACTCAACCGAGTCGGAGGGAGAATTAGAAAGCAATCGAACAATACAGCTAAAAAGTAAAATTGCGACCACAACAAAGTTCTCTTCGTAAAATAAACCACCCGTTGCATCAGGATATGGTATCCTCTATTAACACCAGGTCGAATTGACAAAAAGCTTCTAAATGTGATGTTTTTGAAGTGGTTAGTTTCATAATCCCCTTGATTTGGAAGGTGCAGAGAAATGAATGAACCAATATGAAATGATAAAAATGATGCACTAGTTACAATTTATACAATTTTCTGTGTTGCCCTGGCACTGCTGACATTCAGGTCTCACATTCATTGACGTGAAAATAGAGAAACATCATTGGTCCAAGTAGCCATGGGGAAAAAGAGCACTTCGAAAGTTTCCGCTAAAAGGTTTTGGTTTAAGCTAACTGACCTTTGCAACTAGGTTCGATAGGTCGCTTTCACATCATCTGGATTCACATGCCCTGAGGTATTTCCAGCACGTAATATGGTTCTACCGAAGTGCTTCCACATACATGTACATGTATAGCAATCAGTCGGCTCTAGGGCTGTATGCACCAACGAATTTTATCTTGAACTCAGGTTGAGCCACAACTTTTCCATTGTCTTTGTCATATCATGCCCTGGCACTAACTTAACCGGAACAATTGAAAAGCTGTGGCTCAACCTGAGTTCAAGATAATCTTCGTTGGTGCATACGGCCCTTAGTGTGCGACGAAGATACTGGCCGATTCTCTCTGTCTATATCTCTGTCTGAGTGTCTGTCTTTCTGTCTGTCTTTGCTGTCTCTGTCTGTCTCCCTCTCCACTGTGTGGCAATGATTCAACAAGGAGGGACGTCTGAAGTCTTTAATCTGTCTTCTTAACTTACACGGCGCAGATCATATAGGTTGAAGTAATACCCCTCACTGCCAGACGGTCTGGGACCCTACAAAGTCGACTCAGAAAGATTAGCCACAATTCTCCTCTCTGGACATACCAGAGATAGCCGACTCTGACGACACAACTCAGATTATATCCACATCTGAGCGATAATCTGTCATACAATCATCGTGCCTTTGAAAAGGTATGGGCAAATCGTGGACGGTTAGTTTATCCGTTACCTAGAACAGTTTTCTGACAGTGTGCAGTTTCATCACGACTTGGGAGAGACACTGACAGTTGCGTCAGTCTCTGGGTTGTCAGCAAATATTTTACAGGTGAAGAGCCTTCGACGACAACTGAAGCCGCCGCACCAGTTAATGAAGTGCTGGGACTTTCAGAAAAATCGAGGTCCGTTAATTTTTGTGGTGCCCTTCGTCGAATCTCGACCAAAATGTACAGATGGTCCATGCACTTGATGATGTATTGGGTTATTTGTCCCGCTGTTCATTCACCATTCATGGATACATTTATTGATGCGGCGCTCATTATCTGTGGAAAGGACACGTTTTCCGAAATTAGTATTGAACTGGACGAGATGGTAGCAAATTAGGCACGTTTGACAAATACGGCGTTTCCACATGGGCAGATAATATTTGGGATATTGGCTATATTACGGTATGCTTTGCGGTGTACTTCGTGAATACTCCCAATTGGTTTGTGATGAACGGGTGAGAATGGTCATATGTTTACCTCAGCCAGGTTACAACAATGCAGTGCACCTTTACCTCCCTATCTCCCTCCTTGCACCCCTCCCTCCCCACGTCGACCTCCCTCCCCTCCCCTCCTCAATAATTTAAGTTCCTACGAATAGGCCTAGCGGTTTTCGAGACTAGGAAGCTTGCTCGTTGCTGTACGCAATCATCTCTCTTGCTGTCATGTGGTTCTGGCGACTCGAGTTCATCTTGGAAGACCATAGTAACCGACCAGTAGCCCCTCTCCACACGGCGGCCCCTGCGAAAAACAGTCATACTGAGTTCCTACTGGCAAAAATTATCAATTTTAGTCATGGCATCCAAACTGTGCACTCTCCAAGCAGTTCAATATTCCACTCATGCGTGGAGACGACATCCATCTCTGAAAAACGACAGGACCGCACTGAATGGCAATCCCGGAGTTATTATTCACGCGAGACAATCTGGTCTAAATTGCATAGAATATCTGTCTCCCCGGTCTCGTAAAATCACGGCAATAAATGAATGGCATTGTCTCAAGAGGGACCGTTTACCACTGGAGTTGATTTGATCCATTATGTATAGGCTGGCACCATATTTAATCGGCGGGATCTAAGTTGAGGCAGAGGTGTAGACTCCCTTGGGTGTCGCCGTGAACCGGGTGGGGGATTTAGATCTAGTTGCAAATTTTCATTATAAATGAACTTAGTGTTTTCCTGAATACGTAAAATTTAAATAATATACATGTAGATCGAAAATCTGTCATGTCTGCATTTTATGTAAAACACATATTATTGTACGTGTACATTTTACATTTTACCAAAAATAGATACTCTCTTATCTATTTTTGGTTTTACCTACTTCTGTCAATGTCTGGCAAATCACGAGGTTTTTTAAAAAGCAATAAATAACAGAAACAGTACAGACATTCAAGCCACCTCAGTTTTGACGGATTTTCCCACTACACTGTACATGTACAATACATGTACTTTATTGTACAATCGAGAACAAACGATTTAAATTGGTAACTTAACCCGTGTTCCCAACTTGTTGTGTACTGAATTTTTTATGCTGTCTTCGTTTAGCTCGTCTATAGCTCGTCGTGTGGTTGATGCACTAACGAGTCAAAATGTGCATGTATATTGCTTTGCACTAAGAAAGAAAGCGATTTGTATAAGAAATTGTCAACTGAAAAGCAACCTCGTCTTGAAAAATGGTATTACCTCTGGTTGATGTATTTGAATGTTCTCAAGGTATATTTATTTACCTTTGGTTCATGTATTTGAATGTTCTCAAGGTATATTTATTTACCTTTGGTTCATGTATTTGAATGTTCTCAAGACAAGAATACAGTCATACGTTATGTCTCCTGTCAACGTACATGTACATGTAGCTTAAAATGGTTTATACAGACGGATTGAATTTATGGCTGGAACTAAGCACTGGTAACACACTCTGCCTCAACGGGTGATTGATCTCCAGCAGCAGTTACAGATCAGTGCCATATTCCCGATGAGAAATCCAAGCGTGCAAAAACTATCAAAACAAGCACTAAATTATTTTTTTTCGGAATCCAACGTCACTACAGCGAAGGTTACTTCCTACCAGGCGGTAATTATCAAGTGGTTTGTACGATGTTCTTCAAGAGGAAACCTTGAGTGCAACCTTGCCGGCCGTATTGGTCTGCATGTTTGAATTCCAGGGAAGAACTGATCTAAATATACCCAGGAAATCTTCCAACATCTTCTACACGCTGTTTCTGGTCCAGGGGTTAGATAAGAACGTTTTTTGTTCGTATCCTTGAAAGTTTGATTGTCTGTGTATCCTAGGCTGTAAAAATAGCCATCTCCGAGTCGATGGGGTATTGCTAAAGTGAGGCAAATGGCGTACAGTACGTATATTGCGTGAATTTTGTGCACCGTGTCGATTGCATTGAGAAATACATACCGGTGCACCAATCAAGGTTCTTTTGGCCAACATTTGTGAGGAGGTCGAAAAAACTCGTCAGATGTCGCTGAATGATCGAAAAGGACTGCCAGAGATTGCCTGTGCATTAATCTGTTACTGTCATGACTGTTTACCTGTTCCGAAGTAGCCTACATTTCAGCTATTGAAATGTGCCAGTTCACCATAGCCATTAGCAGTTTCCTCAAATGCGATATATCAGATGTGTTTTCCGAGTCTACATTTACATATTAATTAGATCTTAGTTGTTGACCTCTGACCTCATCAATGCGCAACCACTTTCAATGAATGCACCGATGGTCACGTCCCGCCGGTACATACGTCCACAGATTTCTATATTCGAAAATCCAACAACCTTCACACGAAGTGATCTAGGAAATGAGAACTTTGTAACACTCATGGCGAATGTAGGGCGGTAATATCAAGTCATGCATATCACTCTCATTCAATTGGAATTCATCTCAATAACTGGTTGACTTCATCACGAGAATATCGTCGATGTCTTTCTATTATCATAAGTAATGGGAATGTTCTTGAGGGCAATTCAGGGTCTGTGAAGTCATTATTACAGGGTTCAATAGTTGAAACATTTTGTGGTGAAGATACTATGACATGTATGAAGCTGAAAGGGAGATGTCTCCCACGCTATGTAGGTGAATATGAAAACTCCTCATATACCTTAAAGGGTATACCCAGCTAGCTATTAGGTCCATATCAGTACGGTAACTTCATCACAGGTGGCGCTAGCAACTAAAAACCTACGGATTTGGGTTCAAATGATGATGTTTAGTGTATTTCGCTTGCAATGCATGTCAGAGTTAGATTCTTGTGCCGCACCGATCGGTGAAATGAGCACATCAATATGCCTACATGTATCAGGGGGCTGCCTTTTGGCTACTTTTAAGAAAATATTACGGCCATCCACAGTAGGCTGGGCCATCAAGCTTTCACAAACTTTTGACAAATACTAGCCGATACATTGTGACATGCAAATTTTATCTGTCAGTGAAATCAGGCATTATCCTTTAACAAATAGTCATTTCTTTTTTCAAGTGCTTGTATCATGAGTATGTTTAAAGTGAACAGAATGAGGTTTATTTACAAATCATCCTTAGAAATCATAACAAAACAATTTCACTGATATGTATTTATATTTGTCCGCCGTTTTTGTTAAATTTAAAGTACGAGAATGCACTCAACCTGTCGAACGTTTTACCGACACGGATCAGAAAACGTTCTCACTTTGCACAAAAGCATAACAACTTCGCGTGTACGCCATGCTACGTTTTTGATAATTACATTAGGGCCTACAGAAAGCCTTATACCTGTGCATGTAAAGTGTGCTTCGCAGTGCATGGAAATGACATGCACACATATCAACTTCCGTAAAAAGTACCTCCTGCATGCAATGTGTAGACCTATGAAAATCGTAACAAGGCCTGAAAACCTCCGTGACTCCTGGAATGCCTTCAGGGCGAAACACTATGTAAACCGCTCCTTTTGATTGATGAGCACGCCACAGAAGAGAAAAAATATTATGTTCTCGGTAAATGTGACCAAGTATTCTTGTAGGTATAGGTCTGCATAAAATGAAACCACTTCTGGGTTCCAGAATAATCTCTTGATGCTTGCGATGGTGAACATATGCCCAAAGTCGATGTCAACGACGTTTGTCAGGGAAATTTTTGCAGTCAATATTGTGAATTTAGTTTTACCGGGACATCCTGCACCTAAACGCCTCTACTAGTGTCCCATTATTTTCTGCCGCCTCCTGGGAACCCGACAGTGCAAAAGCAATCACCGACAACTTGCAATGTCTTTGACTTGACAAATCGACTCGGGGAGCCTTCCTCGGGGGCTGGCACATACATCTCATCCCATTGTTCTATTAAACATTCATACGTTCATTACTGTTTAGCGAGGTTTTTATTCCACGTGACACAGCTCTGAAATTCCCAGGCGCAAAATAAAATACTCACCACGGGACCGATAAATTCCAGTTTGTTTTTGATTTGTTGTGCTGCTAACAACGATACTCGACGTTAGGGCAGGTGCTAGGTGCACACGACTATATTTAAAGGAACCTTTAAGCCAGCAGCACACCAGGCGATATCGCAAGCGAGCAAAGTCGGCTGTTGACGCCAGGTGTGCGCTGGACAGCGGTGGATTCTTCTCGCCAGCTATGTTTGGCCGTTATTAAACAATAGGGAGCTTTTGCAAGCGCCCGGTTAGGCCCTACGGCGACGTTTATCTATGGCCTAACCGGGCGCTTGCGAAACCTCCCTATTACCAAAACTGATGTCACCTACCACCCACATGTAGATGTAGTCTGCGTTGTCTGGGGAGAAGATCGGCAGCGATTAGATCGCTTCAAAATCACCGGGCCGAGCGCACAGAAAGTCCGATAGTGCTTTCGGTGCCTATCGGCGGTTTAATGGGGAAATTCGTTATAACTGACTGCCGATAGGCGCTGGTAGCACTGTCGGACTTTCTGTGTGCGGTTGACCCTGCTGTGCTGCTGGCTACAGTTTTTGGTAGAGTTGCTCACCGATATCCATCCTACGCGAGAATACCACAAAGCGGAGAACCGCCCAAAGGCAGATTCTCGCCCCTTTCCCCTTTTTTTGGCAGAAAACATCGCGGATGGCCAGATTGTAATGTTATAAACGGCAGACTAACTGCAATATATCAGTGTGGTGACTCAAATCTGAGTGTACGCATTGTAAGAGCTTCCTGTCTAGCAGACGACACATTTTAGCTTAGAACAATGACCTATATCGTTCAAATAAAAGCGCATATGCAGGAACTAAAACTGTGGAGACGAAGAGACAGCTCTACCATAATGTATGACAGGCATGAATCGGCTGTTGTATGCTGTACTGAAGCCATATACACAAGAAAGGTGTGTTGAGACAAGTTAATTGCATTTTTTTCAACTAAATAGGCATCGACCCCAAATTAAACTCGTACATTATTGAAGATGATGTTATAATACAGGTATATGACCAATAATTGACCCATAATAGGCGATAGCACTTCCAAAAATCGGGAATTTGCAAAATTGAGTGTACGCATTGTAAGACTGCCTGTCTGAACAAGTGTACGCATTGTAAGACGACACAACTTGTTTCAAGCATTCATTTAAATGCACTCCTATCAACTATACTCTGCTTACGAATAGTACATCTGTGTCTAATTAAGACCGCCACCACTCACAAGGTGGCGGTCGTCATTAGCGGGTTTACACCTGAGCAATTTTTCCAGGCCCTGGTTCGAATTTAACAAGGTGTAACGTCGATCAGTGTTCCCCGTATTTCTGTGTTTTTCTTATTGTTTCCCTCCTGACGGATGAAGTGGCAACTATAACCCCACAATAACAATAACCACAATAAATCTATAGGCCGCGTCTATTGTTGGGAACATTGAGCTAAAGAAACACTCACAGATGTTACACCGGATCCAGTGAATTATCTATTTAACAGTTCATTTCTGGCGGATGACCCCCAAAATCAATAGGGTTCTGTGTAACATGGATATCTACAATTCCTGAAAATTTCTGGCGATACATGGTGTATTTTTTGAGTTATCCTGCCGAAACCAAAGATTGGCGACAGAGAGAGAGAGCGAGAGAGAAATCCAGTGAAACCAATGAAGACCACCACCTTGTGAGGTGGTGACATGCTATTCGTAAGCAGAGTATAGTTGATAGGAGTGCATTTAAATGAATGCTTGGGTCCATTTCATTGAGCTAACACCTTGGCAGAATAGTTAAAATGACTATTTTTTGAAACAAGTTGTGTCGTCTTACAATGCGTACACTCGTTCAGACAGGCAGTCTTACAATGCGTACACTCAATTTTGCAAATTCCCGATTTTTGGAAGTGCTATCGCATATTATGGGTCAATTATTCGTCATATACCTGTATTATAACTTCATCTTCAATAATGTACGAGTTTAATTTGGGGTCGATGCCTATTTAGTTGAAAAAAATGCAATTAACTTGTCTCAACACACCTTTCTTGCGTATATGGCTTCAGTACAGCATACACCAGCCGATTCATGCCTGTCATACATTATGGTAGAGCTGTCTCTTCGTCTCCACAGTTTTAGTTCCTGCATATGCGCTTTTATTTGAACGATATAGGTCATTGTTCTAAGCTAAAATGTGTCGTCTGCTAGACAGGAAGCTCTTACAATGCGTACACTCAGATTTGAGTCACCACACTGATATATAGCTCATTCATGATCAAGTTCTCTGGAATTTCTTAAATAATTGGAAGGTCATCGATAAAGACCTTGCAGGTTTATTTCTTGGGGCGGCCTAATTTTGCAGACAGAGGCAAACTTTGCTTGCATATTGTCATTAACTGGAGTCCTAGAAGTATAAGGAATGTACTCTTGTGACAATCTCGGGCAATAAACTTGTGTTTATGGTTTTTGTATAGACTTCGAATATGAATTAACCTGTCCTATAAAGACAGGCAGAAGCAACCATGGGCAGTCAGATGTAAATGTAAATATTCTGACGTCATTGGTTCGAATCTGGGTGTCACACGCGGTGCTTAAACTGGGTGGGCCAAAAAAACGCACAAGCATACTTCCACCACCCTCAATCCCAAACCTCCGGTCCTTGCGTTGGCAAATTCGGCTTTTAGGCCTACGACCGACTTCTACGTGAGAAAAAAAGAAGAAAACCTGGGATGTTCGTCTTAAAATAAAAAAGTTGTGCACTGTCGTTCAGTATGTGGTCTTAATTGCGTTTTTCGTATCTTTAGTGAAGACTGTAATTGGCTGACCTCATTTTTACAAATACTTCAATTTTTTGGGGAAACTCAAATTTTAATTGCTGCTGTTAATTACGGTTTGTACTGCCGCCGGAAATAACTCTTTAACCCTCGTATTGTGACGTTCATTGGATAGGATTTGCCAAAGTACGGGAGTACCAGTACCCATTACGAAGAGTACATTTATTTTTCTACCCAGGTCATCTTCCTATCTATTTGTTGCATTGCTAATAACAACAATATGTAATTAGGCCTACTTGTGTGTGATCCCACTGAATTCAGATTCTGATTGCACTTTTGTGTTGTGGTTGTTAAAAAGGTCAGTTGGTCATGACTGACATTCATAAATCACGATTTACGTGTACAAGTGGGTGTCATTACGTCATTGAGATTAATACGTCACTGAGACAGGAGAATAATGTGCTTTTCTTCATTGTCAAGTGACACAGGGAGTCTTCGCCACTACCGTCTTCCAATGCTGTCTGTATAATCTAACGAGTCCACACATTTCGTAGGCCCGCAACAGGGACTACGATACTTGGTGGGCATTCAAACATTAGTGAGGTTTCGCAAATCTGACGAAACAAGAAGTACGGTACGAAATACGAAATTCAGCTTCATTTCCATGACCTAATAGTAATTTCAGGAGATAGTGGTACCACAAATGTCCCTGCAGCCAGTGCGTCTTTTAGCATATCATCAAAATATTTTTGATATCATGTAAGACCGAGAGAGTTGTGGTGCATCTTGAATTTTTAAATTTCCATTTCGTAGGTACGTACATGTAAGGAAAGCACCATAAAGCACTACGAAAGCACTATTAAATCTGACTTTCTGTGCGGCCGGCCCTGGTCTCCCTGTATCTGACCAGTAATAAAGCGCAATCATCAAAAGCGAGATTTTTGTCGGGCCAGTTCCGCAACAGAACCGGAAGAGAGGTAAACTGGGTCAAGTTTGGATGAGTTTAGTGAAGAAAAATAAAAAATGGATACTGAATCAGCCATTGTGTTAACGTGGCACGATGTTTCGTATCCAGTCGCTTCGACGACATTATATTAATGCAATAACGTTCATACGTTTAGCACATCCAGTTTCCTAGAGTCTCAAGTCTGCCGTTTTTGAGGCCGTCCAGAAAAAGCATTACCGTTTCCTGGGTGTTTTTCTCTTGCTGTCGTTTTCGCATCACATCTGTCCTTGCTTTATGCGGCACATGGGCTTCTCAAGCTGTGAGAATGGCGAAGTGACAAAAGCACGATGCACTTCACGGGGGGGGGGGGGGGGG
>NMRB01000006.1:175817-187553 GCA_002633025.1 Notospermus geniculatus | reverse complement strand
AATGTTTTCCACCCGGGTGGAAATGTTTTCCACCCGGGTGAGAATGTTTTCCACCCGGGTGGAAATGTTTTCCACCCGGGTGAAAATGTTTTCCACCCGGGTGGAAATGTTTTACACCCGGGTGGAAATGTTTTACACCCGGGTCGAAATGATTTACACCCGGGTGGAAATGTTTTCCACCCGGGTGAGAATGTTTTCCACCTGGGTGGAAATGTTTTCCACCCGGGTGGAAATGTAAGAAAAAATACAATAATGTTCAGAATTTTGTAATGCGGATAAAAATGTATGCATGGCATGTATGGGCCACCGTATTTATGAGCCGCGACGGATCTGCTCTGTCGATAAATTTCTCTCTTTTGTTTTACATGTAGTGTTTTAAGCCTATTAGCATGTGCATTGGCAAAATGATAGACTCTCTTGCAGCTGTAGAAGTTATACATGTATAACCAAAAATAGATAAGAGGGGATCTATTTTTGGTATAACCAATAAAAATTGATTGTTTTCTATATTTCGATGTCTCGCGGGCATCCTTTGAATGAAGTTATATCCTCTCTGACACACTTGATCTCAAGTATTCCATCTTGGTATAAAAGACCAAGGTCAATGTCACCGGATACACTCCAAAGTGGCATATTCCTTGCGGTGTGACCTAAAACAGACCCACTTCTCAAACGGCTAATTAACGCATCCTGAAAAACATTAATTGCCATCCATTACGTGACAGTTAAACGTTTTTATCAGCCATTTGGCAAAAATGTCACCTTCAGGACATTTTTTTTCATTTCTTTCTTTGGAAATGTTACTGACCTAGTTCACCGAAACCAAGTAAACAATAGGAAGAATCTTACCAAGGCCTGCTGAGGATGCAACTCAGAAAAATCTTGGTTTTAATTCATCTGACCTCGGCATGCCAGGCTGTAATTTCCACACCACTTGGTGTCGAGGTTCCATGCTGTACATGTAAGAACATCTGACCCAGTCCTGTCATTCATTTGGAAGAAGTGTGTTTGCTGTGATGAGGTATTTAGGTATTTTTTATTCTTGATTTTTGATAAAAATAATAATGAAATGTAGAATGGAAGTACATGTATTAAAAATTCTATGTCGAAGCCTCAGCTGACACAAGTCCAGATGATGAGCCAACAAGTGGCACCATCGTTTTCATCACTTGAGAAGTTCGACGCACTGTGCCTTCATCAAGTAAGGTACATACATGTGTGGCAACAGTCTTCATGCCTAATTGATCACTTAGATGATTCGAACAGTCTTGTCCAGCAGGAATGATCGGTGTGTAGGGCCTACACTCACGGTCATGATCGACCTCGCCACCATGAATTATCGCTGTGTGTATACTACGCTGTACATCGATCGTGTGCATAAAGCTATGAACGAGGTCACCATAATGAGATGCACAACGGCGGCGTCACGAAACCAAGTTACTGAAGCATACGTTCAGTGGCCAATGGTGGTTCTTATGGTCGGTGGAGCCAGAAACCAGTCAACACTGACAGTAAATGCTTTCTCTTTGACAATCCCGGCGATATCCGTGTAGCTCAGTGCCCCAAGGGTTGACCATTTGAAGTACAATGACCCGTCAGTGGTGCGAAAGCCATGTCAATATGGGAATCAGTAGGCGGTCACAAGGGATCATTGATTGCAATCGCTAGAAGGATGACCACGCGCTGAGATAAGTGACTCGGCTCTTTGACCAGCCGTGGAAGTGTGAGATTATATACAGAGATGGTTGTGATGAGGGGACTCTGAAACCTCAGACATGATAAGAAGCGGATGAGTCCGTGATTCCTTGATATATAGATCAAAGATTATAGCGACACATGATATCTGGATCGAGTTTGTCATCATATTTTCGGTCTCACAGCAACGCTTTAAGATATACCGTAGTTTCGGACCTAACATGTCAGTTCAGTAAAAGCATAAATTCACACCCTAAGGATGGTAAAAGGGAAAGTAAAGGATCGAAATTCGCAGTCAAAGTAATAGAAACTGCTTCAAATATGGCTGCCAGTCGGCCATCTTGAAACGGGACTCTTGCCAATGGCTGGTACATAAATGTTAGCAAATGCTTTTACTTAAGATTTGCACAGCAAGGTCCAATGTAAATGCACTACAAAACTTGAAGTAAAAGCATTTGCTAGCTTTTATGAATACCAGCAAATATCTCGTAAAGAACAGCAGATAGGATGTTATAACTTGGTATGAAATCTAGATACCTCTGTACAATCATGTATACGTTTTGTTTTTCGGAAACACACTTATACTGATAATTGCATGTCCATGTAATACATACATGTAGGTAAGTACGACAGTTTTCGATGAGAAGAAAATGTAGCTTTAGGATAACAAGGATACGTGTACGTGTACCGTACTTCTGTTTAGTCTGAACGTCAAGACTAAGGTCAAGGTAAATGAGCGATGTCATGTTGAAATACAACTTTATTCACCTAGTATATTTATGAAACAGTGCAGTTGTACATGTAGTTTTGAGAGTACATATAATTCAGAGATAAAGCATTTTAACTTGTTCTCGAGTTAATACATGTAGTTCACCTTAATCTCGCTGAAATCAATATCATCACAAACCGTCACTCGAGGCGGAGCGTACGTAGTAAAGCTACTGGGTCGTTCAAGGTGTGCTGACAGCAAAAGAAAACCTGCCCATTAAACGAAATCTAATCCAGTGTTAGCAGATACCGGTACATTCTGTGTGGTCTAAGACCTGGAATCCAGTTTTGCGATTGTGTTAGATTTGCCACGTTAAAATTTCGAGAAGGTCATTGTAGAACATGAAGCTTTGGTGTATTTTACTCAAAATCAAAGCCACGGCAGGATTTGGTTGCAGTTTCTTCGTTTGGTGGATTTCATTAATTTTCGTCTGTTTCCAGAAGAGATCGCAACGAAATCGTAATCATGGTGCATTCCCGGTGTGATCGAATTTAGTGCGCCCCTCCCCGTATCGTTGGTTTTTAAAGGAGCTGGACGTCCAAGTTGTAAACGTTCACTCACTGGTTCTCTATCCACGCGATGCCTGCGGTGCTGCCACCTATTGTCGGTGATTTGTACTGACGTGAATATCGTGAGTGACTTGCATTGGACCGGGCACCAGTCTAACGATCACGGGGCGCTACTGGTGCTGCCACCTTCACGAAGGAATAAAACTAGTTTGCTGGCCACTGTTTGTAAACAAACCAGTTTGTTTACAACTTGGACGTCGAGCTCCTTTAATGCAATATCACGTCAGTTGTGAACACATATGTCCAGACATTAGAGAGTTTTCGCAATCACCTCTCTGCTATATAAATCTTGCCTACTACCACTCGGTACTGAACCGGCAGGACACATGCAGGAGTGTGGTTTGAGGCTGGTTGCCTTGGGCAAAGGTGGCAATACCAGGGAAACGGTGAAGCACCATCGCCGTTTCGAGTCGCAAGCAGATGTTGTTGAAGTTAGTGACTGGTTTTGGTGAAATATGAGTCTTGCTGCGAGGGTCATGCCGTACATGCCGTATGCTTAGGATTTTAGTCTTAGATAACACCACATCTTACAATCATGAGCTTTGTGACTCACGATCACCCGAAGGTTTTGGGCACCGTTGATACATGTATAATGTACTATTTGATGTTTATGCAATGCTAATACATGTATTCCTTTTTTTCGATGATGGAGTGGAAAATTAGTTTCATCCGCTTCAGCCTCTTGTCGCTTAGTGCCACCATCCTGTGTCCGGGTCAAAGATAAACAAATTAAGATGCTTATTAAACTTTATTATGGAAGAAAAATGAAATTCTGGAAATCGATTATTGTACTAAATGAATGTAGGCCTCGTTGCAATGTTCAGAGATGGTTGGTGCTTTCTTTTGGTGCACACTATGGTCGCCCTCCAATAAATGAACCCGCTGGGGACTGAAGGCTGTATTTGGCATTAATATCCATGTTAATCTAAGTTGCCCCACTCAAAAGAATGAACCTCTTTCATTTCATGTTTGATCGCCGCTCGGATCTTCTCGCCAGCCACCGCAGACCAGGAGATATCGGTTCTGGTATTGTTTGATACGGGGGCGATCATCGCTGGCAAGAAGATTCCACGCATCGCTGTCCACCGCACATCTGGCGTCAATAGCCGATTTTTATCGGTGGCGATCAGATCGCGTGCGATATCGCCTGGTATGCTGCAGGCTTACATGTAACATCCTGAATGATTCGATGCATCGGCTTGTGCAGCCGTAGCAACAGGAATTGAGCCTGGTCCACCCCAAACGTCGCCAGGCAAACAGCGCTAATCACAATATGGATTGGGGCTAGATTACCTAATGATAGGTCTGACATGATAAACGACATAGACCCTGAAGGCTGGCACATTACATCACGGAATGTTGACAACCAAACCCGACCTCGCCGCTGACCCGGGCACAATCACGATTATTACGAATATCATGGCACGCCCGCCAGGCGATAAAAAGGAGCAATCATAGTTATGTGTGTTCAGGGAATACCCGCAAGAGGCTGCCAACTGATTGAGTCTTCTCGTCATGGCTCTTGTTACTACTTATCGCATGCTTGAAAATGCCATAATCCGTGGAAAACCGTTGACTATTGGGATATCAACGCCGATAAAAATTGTGGTATTTTTTGGCGTGAGTTTCGACGCAAGTTAGAATAATAGGGCAATCCCAGGTACAGTGGATCTGGCAATCCCAGCTACAGTGGATCTGGCAATCCCAGGTAGTGGCTCTGCAACCTCAGGTACAGTGGATCTGGCAATCCCAGGTACACTAATGGATCTGGCAATCTCAGGTACAGTGGATCTGGCAATCCCAGGTACAGTGGATCTGCAATCCCAGTAGGCTACAGTGGATCTGGCAATCCCAGGTACGCTTGTGGATCTGGCAATCCCAGGAACAGTGGCTCCGGCAATCCCAGGTACAGCGGCTCTGGCAATCCCACGCCTCTGCGACGTTTGGTAAAGGAAATGTCCCACACGAATGATTGCTCACTGTATAGATGTACTCCCTGTTCTCGACCTGAGAGGGTTAACAGAATCTACGAATGTCTGATCTTGGCCACATGACATTTCGTTACAGTCGCATCCAGGCAATCACAAAAACTGCTGAAGGAGCGTCATTCAGTAACCAAAGAAAGATGAGAGCCTTCTTTCGTCTAAGCATTTAAGTGGCTCTATTTGCCCTCGCTCCGTCTTACCGTGGGCTGAACGCTTCGGGCGATGCCGCGTCTAAGAGACAAATGAGTGCTCCGAGGGAAATTAGTCTAATAATACAGAAGGTAAAGAACGTAGATTCAAGTGGGAATGAAAATGAGGGGGATGTGAGATTTCGTGAGATAGTAATACTTAATACTTTTCCGAAGATTAGTCCAGTCACAGTGTGAATGAACGTGGACGGACTGTCATCTCAGTGAGGATGGGCGAATTCCTTTTTTTCTATTCATTGCGAATTACAATCCGAAGCAAGTCAACTGGTGTTCCTTTACCAGACTGGGCCGTCACGCGGTACCGTGATGGAACCGTCATGACCGTGCACGTGACTTTGTCGCGCCCAACCGCGCAATGGCTGTACAAAATACAATATTTGTTTTGGCAGAAAACACCTACAATCCTGCGTGGAGGAGACGGGAACTTCTCACCATAAATTTATACAATTTTTGTCAATAAACAAGCAAGAATTCACTGTGTCATACTCACGTTTAAAGATTTTACAGGCAATTTTCGACCGAAATTTACCTCGACAGCCGTAATGGCAGGCCTGCCATGCCTACCTGCATTATATGCCATTTTCGGCGCCATAAACGCCTACAAAGCCTGAAATTCAGTTCAGGTATGTAGATAAGATGATAGAGATTGCATTTGGACAGGTCATTTCAAAATGACGCTTTTTTTAAACGATTGACGCTTTTTTGAAATTAGACGTGCTAAAGTCTCTTATCTTCGGGTGGCCTCGGTTAGCCGCGATTGTTGTTGTAATCTTCGCAAGTAAACCATTGTAAAACGCTGACTTCAACTGCCCCGTGATATCACGCTGCAGCGCGACCACCATTCCCACCATGCTCGGCGAGCAGTTGTGCGGTTGCGCCACATTCGATCTACTTCCTCTTTTCACCACGGAAATCACGGTAAAGCGCGAATCACGGTACCGCGTGACGGCCCAGTCTGTTTACAATAGCCGGCCAACAATTGGTCTCTTCACTGTAAAATGTATTACACAGCTTTTTAGTAACCACCACTTCTATTGTTCCCTTTACAATAACTACTCCGGCTGCTTTTTTCAAAACAAGCACTACATGTACCATTTAAATCCCTTTACAATCACCACTCCGGTCTGCTTCTTTCAAAACAAGCACTACCGTCGTTCCCAAAACAATAACTACTCCGGCTGCTTCTTTAAAAACAAACACTAATTGTTCCCCTAACAATAACTACTCCGGCTGCTTCATAAAAACAAGCACTTCCATTGTTCCCCTAACAATTAAAAACAAGCACTACCATTGTTCCACTAACAATAACTACTCCGGCTGCTTCTTTAAAAACAAGCACTACCATTGTTCCCCTTACAAAAACTACTCCGGCTGCTTCTTTAAAAAACAAGCAGGACAATTGTTCCCTTTACAAAAACAACTCCGGCTGCTTCTTTCAAAACAAGCACTACCATTGTTCCCCTAACAATAACCACTCCGGCTGCTTCTTAAAAACAAGCACTACCATTGTCCCCCTTACAATAACTACTCCGGCTGCTTCTTTTTTTAAAAACAAGCAGGACAATTGTTTCCCTTACAATAACTACTCAGGCTGCTTCTTTAAAAACAAGCACTACTCAGGCTGCTTCTTTAAAAACAAGCACTACCATTGTGCCCCTTACAATAACTACTCTGGTTGCTTCTTCTGAAAGGCTAGGACAGAATAACCGCTCACGACGGTTGTGTAGGCCTACATGTACGTCATCAGCGTTCCAATTTCTACTGGATGGGCTAGTATTTTACAAGATCCACAACAACAGTTTCAAAATCTATTGCCCCAATCCACCGCTCATCCCCCGTCTTCCAATCTGTCCCGTTTTAATTAACTTCCACTCTCCTCCGAGAGGAGGTTTGAAGAGCCTCACATTGATCGAAGGAAGGACACTCAATATCAATACATCTACTGTGAGAGTGTTTCATCCCAGCAGTAGTCAGGAACGTGTGATGATACGTACATCATGTACACCGAGCTTTGACATTCTTGAGATGAGACAAGCGTTCTCGACGAAAACAGCACTATTTGCTGAGAACTGTGCTTGAGTGAGCGTGTAATCCATAGTTTAACGTTGAATGTATTGGGTGTATATCACACGCCAGCCGTTGATGATATAATTTCATTAACCGGGGGCGAAAAAGAAAATATCATATTCAATTGAAAAATGGTCAATTCAGTTTAAAGTATCGTTCATTTTAATTAAAGTATTGCCACTGTAGATGTTAGACACGAGAATATCCAGTATCTTACAAATGGGCTTGACAAAATATTTGATGCGCTGAATGAGCTGCGCCTTGAACCCCCCCCCCAAAAAAAAACTTTTGTTTTTGGAGAGACTGCCTGGGATAATGCGCGAAGTGCTTTGAGATTGTGGGAAAGCAGAAAGTGGTAAGTAATAGTTCGTAGGGGAAGTTATTTCATTAGGAAAATGAAACGCAAGACATTAATCTTCCACTTCTTTTGTTTTTCCAGGCTTCCAGTTGACGTCATCAATCTTGTGAACTACGTCATTCCTTACGTCATCATATGTGTCTTCCTGACGTCATCATCAGCGGGGAGAATGCTCTCGACGAGAGATTCACAAGAAAAGGCCTCGTCATATTTCAAAGATGATTCGGTGAGTTGAAATTTCGGGCGGGGTGGTTCTAGTTTTCGTCATATGACATCTTTAAACCTATGCCACCTGGTGGGTATATATGATACTAAACACGACGATACGGATACGGTTTCTAACCGTTCAGAAAGCGTTAATAATTCCTTAAGGGAAAAGGCCAAAGTTTGACAGAGATTCTATTTTTATCAGGTCCCGTCCGCCCTCTGTAAGATAATTACTCACGAGGCAAAGACGTTTCTGCGCAGTAATTTCGGGCTAATTGCCCAATTTGGCCATCATTTTGGTTTGACACTGCGACAGCGGGAACTACCTAGTGGTACAGGGCATTGTTTCTAATTTGATGAAATCTTCATAGACAATTTGCCCAGCGGTGGCTGATTATATGATGAGCTGTAGAGAATATAGTGTTTGTGATAAATAGCTCCGGTAACACTGGAAAAATTTCAGCGTAGCAAGTGTCTCTGTGGGAATATAGGACTGCTTTCAGAAGTTAATCATTTTGGTAACAACTAATAATCATCAGTCAAAGGTTTTGATAATAAATTGCTTACTAATAAAAGATAAATCCACGTAGTAAATTACTAAAGTTATCAACGGTTTACATATAGACCCAATTGTACTTATTGGACTTTAATTCACTTATTATATGGACTAGTTATTCACTATTTCACCGCATTGTGTTTCTATTTTCTGTATTGGATTTTCCGTTTTAAACTGCTGACACTTTAATATTTGGTATAAATAAAGGAGGGATTAGAATGACACGGAAAGAAATCAGCATGTACGTACCGGTACCATAATGCTTTGGGTTCCTTTTCCAATACCTCACCTTTTCTGGGGACATTATTTTGAAAGCACAATCTTTCCGCATCATAAGTAATTAGCGAGTGACATAGACGGGTCACTCAAACTTTGGAAACTCTAATGACGTGTTGTTTTAGTTTTCGGCCAACCTTACGGTATTCCGTAGGTCTTTCACACTTGTTTCAAGGACGTATTTGGTAATTTTTGCTCATTGCGTCCTAATTAGGTACTTACGTGCAATTATTTAATTAGATTTTTAGGACATCAAGATAATTTTGTAAATTAGTTTTTTGTGCACTATAGAAAAGAGTGTGGTCAATGCAAAGGGTTTTATATCTAATTCTATTGTTTTGGACAAGAATCATATTCTCGGCACTAGGCCAGACGGACGCAGTCTCGCTCAGCCAGCCGTTTTGTTCTGCAGTACTGCTACACAAACGTATCGGCTTCCCAGGGTCGGAACAGCGGCTGGGTGACCGAGACTAAGACAGACGCGGAGAGCCGTCTGGTGGCGAAAATTTGTGAACATTGCATTTTCTCCTTGCAATGTCCTCTTCCACAGGGAGTAAAAAAATTCGGAATTCAACAAAACTTTATATGTCACCAATGGTGAACCTCCTTATTTTAAATGCAATAGCTTGCAATTCCTACACGTGAGCAACAGGTCAAAACAACGATGCAGCAGCGTAAATGGTGCACTGCACTTGCTGGTTATAGTGCCGTGACGTTTTTGTAGTAGCAAATAAATCCATAAAAAATTCCCGATAGTAAATCACCGTTGTCACCTCGATTAGGTTTGTATGGGTCCCAAGGGTGACCTCAACCCCGCGACAGTTCTGCAATATTGAAATCTCCTCGCCGAGTCGTCGTGTGAATTATACGCCTGGGGCCAGGTTGTCGTGATTGAGCATTTCCCCGTGATTAAGCCCCGATGAGCCGCCGATTCGTATCCGAGTGAACCCGCCCGGGGAACGCCGATCGAAATTGTTTCAGGAGCGACGTGGCCATGATCAATGTCAATTTCAGGCTAAGCTTGCCGAATATCACAGGTGAATTTCGTATTATAAAGTTTGCAATGAAGCGATTACACGTAATCTACTGTCTTTTGTTAAATACCCTTTGGGGCCTTAAGCACAGGGAAAGTCAGCATTTCTTCTTTATGAATACACCACCTCGTGGTGAAATGCAAGTGCACCACGCCAGCAAACCGTGAAAACTACGGGTAATTAACCCAACAACTCCCCAGACATGCCAGACCAATTTCTGATATCGGCGACTGAGATTGCCCAGCCTAATTCTATTAGTCGAGCAAAGTTCATCTGCTCTACCCCCGGGCGAGGAAATCTGTCTCATCCCTGTTGTTGACGATGTGATGAGAGATAATAAGCCCGAAGTGGTAACCGTCGGCTACAGTGGCAATTCTAAGTCCTTATCTGACCACACTTCAATACCATAAGTTATGCACCAAACGCCCGTTTCGAGGGATCATCGTTCGCGTCAGGAAAATGTCCATGAATTCGTTGCTCAGTGGAGGATATTTGAAACGAGAACCAAGAGCCATTGCCGTCGATGCAAAAAAGTAAAACAGGGCCTTGAAATATAGGGAGTATTCGCCAATGCCGTCTTCCTACTCTAAACTCCCACTTACCTGTCCCATTCCTGAACTGGGGAAAAATGACTAAATCCTAAGTTGAAGATAATGAGGTGGGGGTATGGTCAGAAACAGTAACTTCCTGTCCACTTACTTGTCCCACTCCCGGGCCTGGCAAAGAATGACAGCGTGCGATATCTTCAACTTCGGATTTGGTCATTTTTTCCGAGTTCGAGAATGGGACTGGTAAGTGGGAGTTTAGAGTATGTTGGCGGTACGGTACAACTTGATTTCATCAACAGTGATTACGGTTGAACAGTGTACTATAGGCATTTATAGGCCTTTCCAACAAAGATGGTGGCCAGCTACATGTACATGTACATTATACATACATATTATGGGCCCTGCTCTAAAACAGGTTGTTTTTTCTCAATCGTTACAGGACGTCATGCGATACCTTGAGATGTACCACACGGATGTTATGCTCTGGAGATGTAAAAATGCCATAACACGGAAATGGACAGGGGTTCCTATGGACTATATTGGTATGTAACGATATACACTACCCTTAAAAGTCATTACAAAATCGATGAAAAACCAAAAGACAAAAAATACTCGTGTGGATAAAAACGTGTGAAACGTCCGCCCTTTGCTTTATGTGCAGTTGGCAAAATCAGTCGCTCAAACTCGTTCGTTGGCCCAGGCCTACCTGTAAGCTAACTTCTGTACCTACATGTAACTTCAGCGCAGATTTGAAAAATAACAACATTAGTATAGACAGAGCAACAGACATAACAACACACTTGTTGTTGTTGTCAACATAAAGTATAAAACAATAGACAGAACATCCCCAGGCCCTAGGGGACAAGACGCTTGTGGAAGAATCAGGTTTGGTTTGGAGAAACTACTCCCCCCATGTATATTCTAATACCTATTGTTTTACTCCTTCTTTTCAGAATTATATTGTGAGGTATTGGGCAAGGTCAAATCAATTGATGTATTCCATAACTGGCAGAAAGTAAAATTGGGTAAGGTAGCTCTGCCCACCAGTGATAAAAGTTATAGACCCTTCCAGGAAAGATGGTGATGTAACAGTTCTCACCATATGACGTCAGAAGCTTAATGCCATTCAATGGCCACTGGCATGCTAAGGGTAGGAACACACTGCGAGCGAAATGGCGAAGCGAAGCGAATTTCCATTGTCCTGTAGCGTTACAGGCCATTGTCATGCTCCCAGATCTTTTCACCACATCGCTTCGCTTCGCCGTTTCGCTCGCAGTGTGAACCTGGCCTTAGTTGATCAAGCTGCCATGGCCACAAAGGTTTAGGTAAACTAATTGTCTGAGATGATGCGTTTGGTAGTGTTATATCATGCTTGGACAATGAATGGCCACTACTATGGCACGCCGTTTGTTCAATATTTCAAATAAACCAGGTTTCTTTTAAATAAACCTAGTTTCTTTTCA
>NMRB01000006.1:119038-175731 GCA_002633025.1 Notospermus geniculatus | reverse complement strand
CAATGGGGAGCGCCAATTGGTCACGTGATGACTACTGATAGAGCAGATGAGACACCTAGCGTTGACCTAGGCCCATTGTTCGAGAGATGCGGTTCACCAAGCACGGCCAATCACACCTTGAATCGTCATGAATAATAGGTGGCATTGGTGTACTATCAGTTCAAAACCACGCGTATATTCTCGCGTGGTCTGCGTGATCGGGGTTCCCTATTGAAGGCATTGTTCTATCATGTACTAGCAGGAACACTGTACCGTCGAAGAGAGCTGTTACTTCAATAAGCCATGCTGTCTGATTCTCATAGGATATTTAGTATTTATGTAGAAAATACCAGCAGCCTAAGTGTTGAATCGCTAGTCAAATCAGGTAGAGACGAACAAATTAAATCATCTCCGATGCCCCCGCTGGGAATAACCACCGAATCTCTTGGCATGTAAACGTCGTGTCGGAGAATTTTCACTAATGACGATTTTGATCAGTTGTATGCTATCTACGGACTGCTAAACGCCAAAAAATGAAAATATGACACTAGGGTAGGCTAGAGAAATATTGGTTCAGAATTTAGAGCGGAACCTTTCGGGGAATACCTATGCTGCATAAGGATACGAAGTACAGTGCAGCAAGAATAAATTACAGACCAACTTTAGAATAATTTCATAATAAAAAAAACAGTTTTTCTCCAACATCTGTAAAATCGCACAGGTTGCCACAAAATTCGACAACTTCCTATTTCACACATATTGAATGCGGTAACGTGCATACCTGAGCACGCATTCAAATTGTCGAACCAAACGCAGCAATACGTCGGGAACACCGTCACACCTTGGCAAAGAAAAACGTCATAAATTCAATGAAAAGTCGCCGTACCTGTCAGCCTTTACCAATAATGGGCACGCTAGAGCTGAGTAATGGTAGGCCATTTCAACTTCTATTGGCACTCGATAATTTGATAGAACCAGGATTGTGTGCTATCGTGACTTCTTGACAGAGGTACCCCGTGAATTATACGGATACTAGACGATCAAAAGTCGTTGCCTGCTTTTGAGGTTGGTCCGCGCGATGGCTCGGTTGAGAATAAGATACTTAGGCTGTCTTGGATCTCGTCGTGGAATCTTCAAACGGATGCAGTGCATCTTTTTTTCAATATAACCTAAAGTACGATATGCTGACGCGATATGCTGACGTATGTTGCGAGTAAAGCGGGTGATCCACTGTTGCGATTTTGGCTTGAGACGGGGTTGCGTTCCCTTGCGATTACCTTATAAGGACTTCCGATTGCCATATAAGGTAACCGCAAGGGAACGCAACCCCGTCTCAAGCCAAAATCGCAACAGTGGATCACCCGCTTTAGACATGTAGACAATACCAACAGCGAAAAGTACATTGAAAGAATAATAAATCAGTAGGGCAAATTGTGACGTATGAAACTTCATCGGCAATCGTTTCGTTTCGTTCCCCAAAATTTGATGAGCCATGCATATACGAACGTATGTCGTGACTGAGGACTCCTTCACTTTGATCTTCCCCTGACGCTCTGAGTGGCTCTTAACGTCTGCTTTTGTCGTGCAGACCGTTGGGGATTTGGGGTGTAGTCTAGAACATCGAAGGCGACATATTCAGGCTAAATGTACATCAGATTTTTACCTTCTGGGGCTGATTTTATTGAAGTCCTTTGTGCCTTAGTGCCGGATGGCTCAAAGTAGCCCTCAGGGGCGATAAAGTGAACTTGAACTAACCAGAGTTCACTCTTTGAAGTGGGAATTTTACTCAACGGCCTTCAATGGGAGAGGGGTCATTGGCGAGGTCTAGATCACATGCCCCATCTGACAGTGAGCAACGGTCAACAAGGATGACTGGCAGTGGCACTATTCAACATCCTGAAGTGGGAATGTGTCGGTATACTACGTCATGTACTCGATCGGCTGGCAAAAAATGTCCTAAGTGGAAATAATGGTCTTCTAGATTGGCTGATAGGCCTCTCTCCTAAATTACTGATGTTCCAGATTGATTGGTAAGCCTACTGTCATGACTGTTCTACGGTCAACATGGAAATGACAGCAGGTCTACGGTCTTGATATACAGATTAATGCATTTGATGTTCATATACATTTTACCGGGTTCGAATCCAGGTACATTTTACATGTATGTGTTTGAAGTACATAGCCTATTAGAGTTGTTAGTAAATCGGAACTGGGGAATGTGCAAGACAAGGATTGATATTTATAAAAGCTAGGAAATACTTTAAATTTTGTAGTACATTTACATTGGACACTGCTGTGCAAATCTTAAGTAAAAGCATTTGCTAACTTTTATGAATACCAGCCAAGGAGTCAGCTAGTCCTAGCTTACTGCGCCATAGTCAACCCCATACCCACCGCCTCACTCCTATTCACAAAGTGAGACGCCATCAATTCTCGAGGATTTGGCGTTGGTGGAAAAAATTGGCAAAGCTCGTCCCGTTCAAAACGATGGCTATGTCGGTTCTTATCTGCTGATCCCCTTTTTCTTGTCATCTTGGCCGAAGATAAGTCTTGGATTTACGTGGTTGCATCGCCCGAGGATGGTGTCATGCGTGTTGGCATTTTAACCCTTCAGGTGTTATGCTTGAGTTTCGCTAGCAGCCATCGTGCCATGAATTAGGTCATCGTCATGGGGATTGCCCCACTGGAGAACGGGAGAACCAATCATCTGTCACTCTGGAAGAAAATCCCCATGACGATGATCTAATTTTGGCAAGATGGCTGCTAGCGAAATTCATCTATAAGGCATTCGGCAGGCGTGCCTGGGCTGTAATATGTACTACGCATACGAATTAACACTGTTCTTTGCCCGTGCACTGTGTTATGCATGAAGAATTGTACGACAAAAAGGGTTAATAATTCCAACGCGTTGTACGATCTGTACATGTATGTGGGACAGGAAGGGTTGATAACGCCAAAGACCTCTGAGACTGGAACAATCTAGCCTGCTCCGGTTACTCGGTGAGTCCACTCGGTCGCTCCGATACTACCTCCAGCACTAACTTTCGACATGCTCTGCAACATTCTTGCAAAAACACTTTTCTGAGATACGTAAATGCTTATAACAGGCTGACAGGATTAAAGGCAGCCCTCGGTTGTAAAACACATTGAAAAAGACAACATTGGCCAAAACTGCTGAAATATAAGCAAGGATGTATTTTACATCGTAATCGCCCGTGTACCATATGCATCCCGCAATGCATTCGACAATATTTGTACGCGAGATGTACGTCGGTTGGCGGCAGAGGTGAAAGCGTGCGTAATTCACCTCTGGGGACGAGAATGGGACAGGAAGAGTTAATGCCAACGACCCAGATTAACAACCTGATGTCACCGATATTCAAGATGAGAAAATAGCATTTCGAAATTAGATTCTTAAAATTCCCACCTCCGTTCTCCATCATTTTCACGAATAACTCACTTTCGTTTAATGTTGAGAAGAATTTCTCTTGAAGGATCAGACTGGTGAAATTGGATTTTCATCCGTATGCCATCGGTTCTCTTCTAATAGCCCCGATCGTTGAGCGAATGGCGCGACTGTTATTGGATTGAAANGTCACGGATCTTGTCGTGGAATCTTCAAACGGATGCAATGCATCTTTTTTTCAATATAACCTAAACCACGATATGCTGTCGTATGTTGCGATTTAGACAATACCAACAGCGAGAAGTACATTTAAAGAATAAAAAAACTGCAGGGCAAATTGTGACGTATGAAACTTCATCGGCAATCGTTTCGTTTCGTTCCCCAAAATTTGATGAGCCATGCATATACGAACGTATGTCGTGACTGAGGACTCCTTCACTTTGATCTTCCCCTGACGCTCTGAGTGGCTCTTAACGTCTGCTTTTGTCGTGCAGACCGTTGGGGATTTGGGGTGTAGTCTGGAACATCGAAGGCGACATATTCAGGCTAAATGTACATTAGATTTTTACCTTCTGGGGCTGGTTTTATAGAAGTCCTTTGTGCCAGATGCTCAAAGTAGCCCTCAGGGACGATAAAGTGAACTTGAACTTAAATCAGAGTTCACTCTTTGAAGTGGAAATTTTACTCAACAGCCTTCAATGGGAGAGGGGTCTGGATCACATCTGGCCGTCAGCAACGGGTCGACAAGGTTGACTGGCACTGTTCAACGTCTGAAGTGGAAATGCCGGTATACTACGTCATTTACTCGATCGGCTGGTGGAAATGCCGGTATACTACGTCATGTACTCAATCGGCTGGCAAAAAAATGTCCTAAGTGGAAATAATGGTCTTCTAGATTGGCTGATAGGCCTCTCTCCTAAATTACTGATGTACTAGATTGATTGGTAAGCCTACTGTCATGACTGTTCTACGGTCAACATGGAAATGACAGCAGGTCTACGGTCTTGATATACAGATTAATGCATTTGATGTTCATATACATTTTACCGGGTTCGAATCCAGGTACATTTTACATGTATGTGTTTGAAGTACATAGCCTATTAGAGTTGTTAGTAAATCGGAACTGGGGAATGTGCAAGACAAGGATTGATATTTATAAAAGCTAGGAAATACTTTAAATTTTGTAGTACATTTACATTGGACACTGCTGTGCAAATCTTAAGTAAAAGCATTTGCTAACTTTTATGAATACCAGCCAAGGAGTCAGCTAGTCCTAGCTTACTGCGCCATAGTCAACCCCATACCCACCGCCTCACTCCTATTCACAAAGTGAGACGCCATCAATTCTCGAGGATTTGGCGTTGGTGGAAAAAATTGGCAAAGCTCGTCCCGTTCAAAACGATGGCTATGTCGGTTCTTATCTGCTGATCCCCTTTTTCTTGTCATCTTGGCCGAAGATAAGTCTTGGATTTACGTGGTTGCATCGCCCGAGGATGGTGTCATGCGTGTTGGCATTTTAACCCTTCAGGTGTTATGCTTGAGTTTCGCTAGCAGCCATCGTGCCATAAATTAGGTCATCGTCATGGGGATTGCCCCACTGGAGAACGGGAGAACCAATCATCTGTCACTCTGGAAGAAAATCCCCATGACGATGATCTAATTTTGGCAAGATGGCTGCTAGCGAAATTCATCTATAAGGCATTCGGCAGGCGTGCCTGGGCTGTAATATGTACTACGCATACGAATTAACACTGTTCTTTGCCCGTGCACTGTGTTATGCATGAAGAATTGTACGACAAAAAGGGTTAATAATTCCAACGCGTTGTACGATCTGTACATGTATGTGGGACAGGAAGGGTTGATAACGCCAAAGACCTCTGAGACTGGAACAATCTAGCCTGCTCCGGTTACTCGGTGAGTCCACTCGGTCGCTCCGATACTACCTCCAGCACTAACTTTCGACATGCTCTGCAACATTCTTGCAAAAACACTTTTCTGAGATACGTAAATGCTTATAACAGGCTGACAGGATTAAAGGCAGCCCTCGGTTGTAAAACACATTGAAAAAGACAACATTGGCCAAAACTGCTGAAATATAAGCAAGGATGTATTTTACATCGTAATCGCCCGTGTACCATATGCATCCCGCAATGCATTCGACAATATTTGTACGCGAGATGTACGTCGGTTGGCGGCAGAGGTGAAAGCGTGCGTAATTCACCTCTGGGGACGAGAATGGGACAGGAAGAGTTAATGCCAACGACCCAGATTAACAACCTGATGTCACCGATATTCAAGATGAGAAAATAGCATTTCGAAATTAGATTCTTAAAATTCCCACCTCCGTTCTCCATCATTTTCACGAATAACTCACTTTCGTTTAATGTTGAGAAGAATTTCTCTTGAAGGATCAGACTGGTGAAATTGGATTTTCATCCGTATGCCATCGGTTCTCTTCTAATAGCCCCGATCGTTGAGCGAATGGCGCGACTGTTATTGGATTGAAAGCCAAAGTGGTGGGAAGCTTGGTTCTGTCTCGAGAGTGCTTCCCCGGCGTTTAGAGTGTGGTAGTGTGCCAGCATTGTATACTTTTATATGAAGAAGTATTACATCTAGTACATGTACGCTAGCCGTAGAATGGCAACGGCTAAATTTACCATATTTGTTCTAACTGGTAGTTCAAGTATGTCAATGCATTAGCCATGAACAAGACAGGAAATGGCTTCTTATGGATCTCATATGTACATCCTTCTTTGCTACATGTAAATGTACATTTACATGCATACATTAGCAAGATCCTACAAACTGCAACTCGTCGCATTTCGGCATCACTTCGTGTTTCATGCATCCCTACATGTATGTGCCAGCCCTTCCTGTTCGGGATATGGCAGGTAAAGTTCTGTTAGGAAGTGGCGATCCACTGATAAAACTGCTGGTAGGTTTTGCACACAAGGCGAGACTGCAACCGAGCAAAATCGGCTGTTGCGCCAAGTGTGCGCTGGATAAAAGTCTGCGGTGGCTGGCGAGAAGATCGGCGACGAGGGACTAGATCGCTTGCGATATCGCCCGGTGTGCTGCTGGCTTTGCGAGCCACACTCCATGTTTGTCCTGACGATAACATCGTTTCTGTCAGCACAGTCCCGGAGCCAATCCGACTTGAAATTGATCGCGGACACTACCTGATCATCGGAGCCGATTAGCCGGCTAGCCGAGCGTAAAATTGACATGAATGTAAATTACAAAAAGGCACGTTTAGCATCTTATCAAGTTAGCGTCTCACTTGAAACACTTGGTCGAAGAATAACATTAGGGTTGCTGTGAGATTGTTTGGTTCGATAGCGGGCTATTGGATGTGATACGATTAGTCGGTAATCCTGCCAAGAGGTAATCGACGGAGAATATTGGCCGCGTCGTCGATTGGGTAGCTTATTCTGCTGATTGATTTGGGCTTGAAAAAAGGGGATGCACGTGTTTGTATATGATATAAAGGCTGATAATACTGGCCCTTTGCCCTCCTCAAGTCCGCTGTAGGTTGGTCGTACATGTCGGGGAACCACGACAGGGGCATGTACAGATACGGTAGACCTACATAAAGGCCTATACCTCACGTAGTATACAACCTGCAACCTATCGTGGGCCTTTGATGTGCATGTACATGTACATGTACACTGGGTGATTTCAAAGTTTGTTTTAAGACCGGTTTTACAATGCTTTAATGCATTGTAAAACCGGTGTTAAAACCAACTTTGAAATCACCCACTGTCAAAAATCGGGTCGAACGTTAGGGGAGGCAAGGTCCAGTGCAATGATGTGGGCCTTCCTCTTGGACTGAATATAGGCAAACATAATAAAATCTTTACATCAAGGTCACCATTCACCGGAAGCATGTAACAAACACACGCTTGGGGCGATGATATTGTGCTTTTTACCTTCACTCCAGCTGACATTTATCCAGTTCAAAGTAATTGCCGCTCTTCCTTTTTGCCCAGTTAGTTAACCAAAAATAAAAATCGTCTTCCTCGAATACGCAGTTCGTTTTGACGATTACATAAAGTGCACATAATATAGTGCATCTTACATGTGACGTTAACACCTGGCTGAAATTAAAGGGAATGCGTGTAACGGATATGTTTTGTAAGCCGGTTGTTTTTTGTTAAAAAACAGCCGTAAAACGTCTAAAACTGTGGGAGCGAGTGAAATTGATTGTGTACATATATCAGCGAAGTCAAAGTAAACAAAATAATAAGAGACATAGTGTACCAAATGTTTAAGGCACTTTTTGTTCACATATCTCTTTTGAAAAATACACTTACCGGTAATGTTGAATTATGTAACTTAGAAAAGCAAGGCATTCGTAAGTCGTAGCAATTAGCGAAGAATATTTGGTATTTCCGCTGATTATACGTCGATGCTGCAAAGAAATGCATTGCTCGGAATTTAGGCCTAGGGATATTTTGGTTTATCGGGAACTTATATGGTCAGGATAAAACAAAAAACCATGATGATTAAGTCCTTCAAATTTTCCTTCTTTCTATTTCCAGGCAGCCGAGTCCAGCTGATCGCTTCGCCGCATCACAACAAGGGTAAAGTTTATTCTAACTGGATGGACTTCCGGATTCGAATCAACCAAGCGACAAAGAAGGACGCCGGATCGTACATCATACGCGTAAAGAGCCCGCTGGGAAATCGAGAGTCCCAAATGATCTTTTTAGATATCTCCAAGAAGCGGCAACTGTACAATAATGAAGAGAACGAAGTCATGGCAAAGAAGAGATGGGAGCGGCGCAAGCGCAGAAGGATGCAGCGACGAAGAAAGAGGAAGCGAAAGAGGAAGAGGGCCAGGGCTCGGGCGTAAAATGGTGGTGATTGTGCGCGTCACGGCCGGGCAGGAATCGGATACGTTCGGCAACGAACACAACACTTGGATTCTCTTTTTAAAAGAGATGAGCTCGTGTTGAAGAAATTAGTGGTGTTATTTTGCTGGGCTGCTCTCGACAGAGCGATGAGCTGAGGGTTGTCTCTTTCTACAGTTGATCAGTGAGCGATGACCGCTGTTTTAAAAAAAAAGATATGGATAGAAATAAAGGTTTCCGGTGTCATATATAAAAAAATCCGATGATACGGTCTACTGCCTGATAAATTAAGGTACAAGGATAGGCTGTATTCAAACACATGTACCTAATTTTTCGTGCATATTTACAGCAAATAAGCGATGGATCCAGTCAGAAAGGTGAAAAAGTGACAAAGATTGGAGGAATGTGTCCCGTAACCATGGTGATAAGTGGCAGACTAAGACCGTGATTTTTTTCCTACTCAAGCAGTGTTTAGCATGCTCTGTTCGGATGTGCTCACTTCAAAACTGCGTCATGTATAGATATATTTCTTTCGGTGCGAAGGATGTCAGTATTAAGTATCCTCACAGAGTTTTTATCAGTTACTCGCTGGGGGGCAGCACCTGTTTGAATTGAAAAATCATTCTCGCCATTTTTTATGAAAGGTCGTACCGGTATTAAAGTTTTTTTTTAGATGTACGCCTTTCCACAAAAATTAAGATGTCCCAATTATAAAAAATGGAAAAAGTGCACATTGAACAACCCATGGAACAGTTCTGAACTTGGAGAACTTACGACAATTTTCGATTTCCAACAAAAGTGTTTCGCGCCATCTTTTGGAAGCTGATCGTATGACGACTCTTACAATGTATGTGAGAGGGGGAGTCCTTACTGACCAACAGGCGTCTACTACTGTAGGAATTTTCCCGGAAATGCTGCACATGACTGAATGACGTAATCATTTTATGCTGATCACGTGCTGCCTCCTGTTGGAAAAATGTATATGTAGGTGTATATGTGCGATTAAGTTCCTTGAACGAAACGGACTTGACTATCTTGTTATCGTAGTTACTTTTCCTGGATTACCTTACGAGAGCAAAGGATAATCAAACGTTTTGATGACGTCACTATAACGGGTATCGCCACGAGGTCAGGGCCGTCTGCATTCTGACAATACAGTATTTCCAGTCTCCAGGAAAGTTGAATTCGCCATCACAACATTCTTGCCTGCCCCTGACAACGCCTTCAACGCCGCCAGCTGGTCAGTGGAGACATTAATTTGACAGCGTCGAGACTGAGCGTGCAATAATCCATGAAATACTGGACCTTCGCCTTCCTAACGTCCGGTGTAACATCTGCCAGTGTTCCCCATCTGTGAGTGTTCCCCTACTATTGTCTGACGGAATAAGCGGCGACTTGACAGTAGAGGACACACAGAGAAACGTCGATCTGTCTGCCAGCGTTTCCCAAACAAAAAGGGGGACACACTCACCCACAGAAACACTGGCAGATATTATAACACCGGCTCTACCCAGTGTATATCACAAGGCCAACGATAGGTTGTACTGCAGGCGGGATAGGCCTACATGTACATGCACATGCAGGTCTGCTGGTATGTGCCCCTGTAGTGGTCTCTCCCCGGTCCCTCCACCATCTACACATGCAAGACAACTCTGCAACGGACGTCAGGAGGGGAAGGTCCAGTCTTGGTTGTAATCGCCAATTTTAGGACTCAGTAATGTATATTCAAGGAAACTAAGATGTCAGTCATCCATCTTGCCTACTCCAGTCTGTATCGCATTTATACAAGAACTACATCTCGCGGTTCGAAATCCAGCGTTGTCGGGCCTGTGTCAAACCCAAACTTGGTCTACCAGTTTGTAGATAGAGGGCTTTGTATATATAGTCAGTGTTGTTGTATACGCCGTTCATTGTCTTAACGTCCTGTACCATACTATGTTCAAAATAATGTGAATGTGATAGCAAATGTATTTAGAAAGAATCTCTGACGTACATGTATACGTAGGCTATATACAGACAAAAACACGGAGTCCGAGCGCTATGATTCTTTGCAGGGCCTCATCAACGAAGCGTAGTCGGCCTAATTGCGGATGTGTAAAGCGACTAGTTCCTTATCCTGCCGCCATGCTTTAGCACAAGGGATGGAACGAGTAACTAGTACAATCGCCTGACGCAAGCCCTACACATGTTTGTGATTGAAGTCTGTTGCTTGAAAATGTCTTTGTCTCAGATGAGGTGTTGATGAAAATTGAATGGTACGGGTGATAACAAAAAAACCTGGGCCCATATTCATGAAACCTTGCTAGGCGTACAGTTACATGCTACAGTCATGACAGTGCCCTGTTTATAGGCTACCCGGCGTTTGTACAGGCCAATGTACACAACTAGCCAACAACGAAGTTAGCAAGGTTTTATGAATGTAGGCCCTGATTGATCAGCAGCGTTGTCGGCATTTGTTGATAATTGATCATGGCTTGCTCATCATAATACCACAATGTGTTTGTATCTTAGGTTTCGGTTCCATGTATCGAAAACATTACTCATTATCTATATGTTGTACACATCTATGTGAAATAAACACATTACATACACTGATCATTTTTTGGCTGGGAAAACGGCAAAAAAACCTCGAGAAGTACAGTAAAGAGGAGCATTCAAGGCGTGCTATTGTCCGAGTGGAGTAAGCCTTTATAAAGGATTACGTCGCTCATCCTGACGATGACGTTGACAATGCATCGCCTTTGTATTGAGGACTTTCCACTCCACGGATTTTCTCCTTTCGTACACTGGTAGTGTGCTGTGTCCTTGGCCCTGTCAGCCAAAGTACGTCTGATTGACCGAAGTGTCCTGCTTGTTGGGAGGTTGGAGGAATTGCATTTGGTAAGTATAAATCCGCCTAAGTGGGGTCTTTAGTTTGACTATAGGTAACCATTGCCAATGAAACTATCGTTTAGCCTGCTTCGCAGCTGATAATGCATGGCAGCTCGTGAGCTGTGTATTCAGTGCCGTAGCTAGCTTTGTCATGGGGGTGTTTGGCTCTAAGGGGTGGGCAAAACTGCACTTTGACATGACCTGTGGGGAGCATTTGGCCCTGCCCCCCCCCCCGTCATTATGCTACCTACTGCCATGTTATTGCTCAATTTTTGGACGACACATTTGCCTCTCTGCTTGGGATATTCCACCTTCAAAAATACTAGTACCGGTACTGTTTGTTTAATTTGGCCTATTGCAGGTTTTCAAAGAGCTGCTGTCGAGGTCTACTTCGACTTGCACAGACAGGGGGTCCTTGCTGGCCTGAAGAGTGAAGAAGTTGTGCCAGCTTCCTTGACAAAGAAAAGAAACCCACAGACCAGCTCCAGCCAGCACCTCGGCAGCAAAGGATGTCCACAACCTGTTTATAGTTTACCCATGTGTGCCTCGGAGAATCCAAACAGAGAGAACGCGTGTCCAGGCTCTCGCTGATGACAGTTACCGAAAAAAATCATTTTGAAAAGATACAATAGTTATTAATTTTCAAAGGTTTCCTCGCCATAGATTTGGATGCACAATGAGCAAAATCAATAGGTTTGACAAAACAAAGCTCTTACCACGATTAATTCATCGGTTATAAATATGATGTTAGTTTTTATTCTCAAACAGTTTGACAAATGAAAGCCGCAGAATAACAATGATATATTGATCTCTGAAGCAGCGGATAATACTGAGAGTTATCAATAAGCAATAGACTTGGGCTATGAGGGAGCAAACAGGAGGAATTAAAAAGCTCACTTATTTTAAACTCTCTCGAGTGAGAAACGCTCTTATACTTTGTTACGTCACACTATCAACCCTATGGTCGCATCGTTGTCATTTCAACTTTATTTTGCCTGCGTCGAGAGGTCAGTGTGGAGGAGTGAATGTGTACATTTTAAAACGAAACATGTTTTAATGCATGTATACATTACACTCGTCTGGACCTTTACAGTGATCTGAAGCGGACACGTCGTAATTTTTGAAATGTTCATGTGAAATTATACAAAACAAATACTGGACCTTTTGCCTTCCTAACGTCCGGCCGGATCTTCACATGGAGTACATCACAAGGCCAACGTTTTTGTACTGTTGGTGTATGGGTCTTTATGTAGGTCTATTTTATTGGTAGAAGACCCTTCCATGGGCCCCTTTCCATCTACACGTGTACGACAACTCCGCAGCTGACGTTAGGAGGGCGAAAGGTCCAGTGTAAGTCGGGATGGCGTAATGGTTCAATGTTCTTCACCTCTGTAAACCTTTGTACTGCTCTCAAAAGTACTAACTGCAGTTTCTACATGTAGTTAGGAAAGCGTGTTGAGGGGCATGATTGATTGAATCAATAGCGCTACAGCGTAGAGGAAGACTGATATTCCAGATGACACTGCCCCTCCCGCCTCGCATGTAGAATATCAAGACTGCAGCACAACAATGTGGACGTGCGAAAATCCGACTGCAAGAGGACACGAAAAGCTTCCCTGCAACTTCACTGTCGAGGAAATTCATCACGAAATATATAAAGATGTGAACGTCACAAGCTTTGATAAGACTATATATGATCACATGTCGAATACATCATCCGGTGTGACGTGTGCCTTCCTCTGTTTTGCCCTTGATTTACTTGGCTTTATATTTGATGGTGATACGGGAGTCTGTCTGTGTCACGTCACGAGACCGAGGTGTAGGAAGAAGAGGTACGTGGTTGTACCGAATGGCGTGAAGCACATGGTGAGAAAGGTTGGTAACTTTTAGGATGTGTCTCCAAAACTATTATTCCGAGGTGATGAATGCTCAAAATGTATCGCTTCTATGAACCACGTGACCTGTTTCATCTGACCAGCACTTTTCGTGATTCTTCAGTTCAGTGCTGCTTGTCGAACAACTGGTAACGTATTTGACGAATTCAGAATACACGGTAACATGGGCTGTTGTGTCTTCTTCCCAGACCCCGAAAACCATAGCACAAAGGTCTTGGGAGGAGTCAGTGGTAGTCATTTTGGGCGACAGTCTCTCTCAAGTGGGAGAATACAGTATTCTGAATGCGCTATGGTGTTTGAAATTTTGGGAATCATTCTCGCTGTATCCTGCCTTTCAGTCCTTACGTGCTGCTGCAAGATTATTCATATGATATTTCCTTATGTGTGGCATTGGGAAAGAAGATGATTATTATTGTAGCCCTCCCAGGCGGCGACAATGACCAATTATCTTTTTTGCAGTTGTCCACTAACTACGTTCTTGTCGTCAATAAATGATATATTCAAGTAAAGAAGGATTCATGTAGATACTCGTCTCGTATCTGAATTTTGTTATTGTCATTCATTCTTTCAAACCAAAGAAATGGATAGGTACGCATTTCATTCGAAATGGTGTTTTTAAAAAGGCTTGGGGAATCGTATTCAAGAGGGTTAATTTCGCCAAAATCGCGAAACCTGCAAAATGCTTGGCATCATGTTAGAATTAGAATCAAACCAAGAGCGTTCATAAGAAATTTAGATGGCCGTGCTCCTTTGAAATAGGTTCTTTTGTACACTTTGCTGGAATATCTAAACTGAGATCGCCACACAGGATACTCAGTTCCTCGCCGACCATTTCAGGCCAAGATAACAGCTTGGTGTCATGGACGTACCTTGTTCCTTTGGAGTGCTGTCGCGTGCGTAATCATTTATGGGCGCCACGTGTATCCTCTCGTTGATGATACAAGGCTGACCCTAACCCTGACCTTTCCCAATCTAAGAGATCGCAAGGATTTGAATTATTTCTTTGTTTCATCCGGTGACTCCCGTTCTTCACAGATGTCTTAAGTGAAGGAAGTAAATTTTAGGGGGACACAGATTTACATGTTTCTATGCATTGCCATTGGATTTTTCATTTCGTTCCCTTAAAAACTGCGCCTTATATTTAGGTTTGGGCCAGGGATATATCAAACCATTATTTACAATGAGACTTGATTTCATCCTCGGCAATGTTTATGGCATTGCTGGGTATCACGACGGAGTTGGCGTATTTTCTCACCGATATCGAGGTACTCTATTAGGAATAAAGCAAAGTTCAACAGGAAAACATTCATATATTTTCGAATTTCTTTTTAATAAAGAAATAGAGGGCGGCTTCGATGATGCGTATCTTAAGAAGAGTAATAAATATGTAGTACTTGTCCGATTCGGTGAGCCGGAAGATCCTCTTGATGATTATCTCGGTGTTTTTACAATTCATGGTGAATACGTGGCTAAATTAGGCCGAGTGTGTAGTCGTTCACCAACAAACAACTGTCGAAATCGTCATCGAGAATACGTACGATTTGTTAACTTCTTGAACATAGAAGACGAATTCACTGGCGGAGTATTGGCTGCATATTCAAGACGGCGTGATTTTGTTGCGGTGTATACCTTTAAAAGAAACAACTTAAGAATGAAACTACGGTACGAAAGTACGATAATATATCGTCCGGTGCGTCAAATTTACAGCACCTATCTGTCAAACGGAGACAGCTTTCTTGTGATCTCGAGTGAGGAAGACTCGGAATATCTTATGTACGGTTTTCATTTTCGGATATCGCAGAATCAAACTGTAAACAAAACGTTACTGCTAAAATCTTCGCAGCCATATTTCGTCAAAGAATATTTTGGTTATGATCCCATGATGCACCGCATTCTTGAGATAGTGCGTATCAAAAGACACCGCCACCGTAAGAAACTGACTGCTTATTTTCTAATGCCTTGTAATTCGAAGTCACGAAGGAAAATTCGTCGTGTTGTCATACGGAAACAGACAATAGCTAGGGATTATTATAACTATTATATAAATGAAATAGGATACCTTTTCAGTTTTGAGGAAACTAACATACGGGTCAAACGTCTCGTACCTGAAATTTTTATCGGTCAAAACACCTATCGTGGCCTAAGGTTAAAAGACCACTAAGGGAGGTTTGAAACGTGTTGTATTGCTTGGCGTCATATCCATGAAAATTGCTTATGTTAAAGGAGCACGATATACTACTTTTTTGCCGACAGTCGGCGCCTCCGATGATGATTGAATCATTCTCCAATACGGTAGTTTTCCTTTCACCCCAATGTTGGAGAATGCATACAATGCAATGCATGGATACCCCAGGAACAAGAGTTATCCAATGTCAAGGCTAAAATCCACCCTTGTCCAACGGATCTGCACATACCCTTTCCTGCAGGGAAACGTCACAAGAATGGCTACATTCAGAATCAATTCATGGTCATTAACACACAGAAAATATTCGTCTCCACTTGAGATAAGTGGGGTGTTAAAGGCTTTGAAACACAAAATAATATTTTGTATTTGAGATGTTAATCTCGAATCTCGAGAAAGCACCTGTCTAATGACTAAACTTGATATATCTGTGACACTACCTGAAACAAACTGCGTGTTAAGCCTTCCGATACACAATACAGAACGTATTTCGCGCTTGAGATATCAATAATATCGAATCGAGATATTGATCATCGCAAATAAACTGGATCAGTGCGGGCCACCAGTTCGACCTGACGATATAACAATGTTATAATTCGCCAAAATTTAATACGGAAGTATACGGACTTACGAAAGCAAACAAATAAGAATATTGATAAACTATGGTTTGAAATCTGAGACACAAATTTTAGGTTGTGAATGTTTCCATATCAGAATAATTGTACAGCATCGGTTTTCTCTCAACCATACAAAAGATCTTGTGCTGTGCATTGGTATACCCCATCCAACTGAACTCTAGGCTACATAGCTTCTCGGCCTGTTGGCTAAGGTTAAAGTTACCACGAAATTTAAGAATTGCGGTCAATGCAAATTGCGAACTTAAGCAATCAGGACAAAAAACTCAACTATTGGGTTGATGCAACGATGCAGTTGGTTATAAACAACCCAACAGTCGGGGTGAAACATCCAAACACTTTGGGTTGATTGATAATGAACCCAATCGCCGTCCGTAAATTCATATCGAATTGAACGTCATCTCAGCTGCACATTTTAGTCTCCAAGTATACGGCAGTGACTCATTTCGAAAGGAGGGTCATCTCATGTGGATACATTTTAGTCTCAAAGATAGATGACAGTTCACGCAGGTCAAAACATTTACATCTCTCTAAATAATATTACGAGTACTCACATTGACATTTCGTTGTCTCCAGATAAGAACACAATATGTCATCCAGAAAATTTTACTGGAGACAGTCGTATGTCTACTTGAGATATCAGTTACGTTTACCGACTTTCAAGGATCTCAACTCAAGATCCAAAACTACGTGTAACTTCTTTTACGGACAAGCGTTCAAGTGATTTTTATCTCAAATGGAGACGAATATCTGTACTGTACACTCTTAGCCGAAAAGGTTCTTTGCTGCCACACCAGGAGAACCCTCAGATTTAAGAACCCTTGGGTTGTTTAAGAACCCCTAGAGGTTCCAGATAGAACCTTTTCCTCAGAAAAGGGTTCTAACTGCAACCTTTATGGGTTCTTTAGCGACCGAAAGGTTCTAAATGGAACCCTTTACAGAAGGTTCTATATATATATAGAACCTTGGGGTTCCCCTGGTGAGGCACAAAGAACCCCTAAAGAACCTTTTTGGCTAAGAGTGTAGAGCAAAAATGGTAATGATGGTTTTAAAAGGGTCGCTGAGCACTCCATGCGAACAGGGTCAATCATAATTGCCCGAAGAGAAGAGGCCTAGCGGAAAATTATGGATCTGATATCTGTTCGAAATCGTTCGCTGGTTAAGCAATAGACATAGAAATTAACAGATGGGTTAATAAAACGTATAGAAATTGTTGTACGATACGTTGTTTTTCGGATGGCATCAAGTTTGGCAGTCATTGGTCCGGCAGAGCGAAGGTGTCTCCAAACCCAGGTGTCTATAGCCCACGGTATGTTGGTGAGAAAGAAAACGAGAGTCACAGAAAATAAGAGGACGGTGATATGTCCATCTTTGTTTGTTGCCTTAGTTGTTTGTAGGACTCGCTCACTTTGTCTCCTGTTTTTAACCAGGCTAATGACGATGGCGCTGTTGAAGCCAAAGATTACACAAAATGGCGTCGTGAAAAATAAATGTTCGCGTGTCGTAAGCAACAATGATTTAATCCAAGGTGGTAGAATTAAAGAACAGATTTGGCTCACGATCAACGCTTGTGGGTTGACTGTCCTGATGCTGAACAAGATATGGATGAGAACGCTCACAAGGAATAATACAGTTACTGTGATCTTTGATCGCTTCAGTGTACACAATGAAGCCGCCTTGAGGGGGAACCGTACTGCCAAAAACCGATCAAATGTCATTGCTGCTGTTGTCCAGTTGGATAAGCCATACGTCCCTGTTAAAAATGCTCCGAGAGGACAGAACATAGGCCCAGCGATGGGCCCGACGAAAAAGTCGTAGTTCAACATCGTTCGAACAGTGACTTGGCCGATGCATGCTATATCAAATAATGCAAGAGTTCGCATGTAGAAACATGATGTCTGCTTGGCATACTGTGGTTGTCTGAGGACAAGGAACGCCAGGACATTCCCAACCAGACCAAACACGATGGCGGCTGACGGTAGAATTATATCAGTGACTAATAGGAGGAGCTGAAATGAGACTTCATACTTTGGCACATCAGATTCTTCGAAATGTTTCCAATTCGTTGAAAGACCCCATCTTGTTGAAGAATTCATTCTTACCGAACTGGTTGTCCACAAAAAATTCAAATCAGCTGCACTCAGTGTCGATTTTGTACGATTTGCTTCGTTGAAGAACAAATCCTAACCGTCGAATAACAGATGATATCTTGTGGTTAGGTTGTCAACAACTCAGTGTCAACAGACTTTCCTATACATCAGGGCCAACAGGTGCGAACCAGTCAGTGACCATGGGTCAGGGACCGTGGCCTGTACATTGCATGTTGTATCTGGGGTGATCATGCTCCGAGTGAACGACGCCGTCTTATACAATATGTACATATATCATACAGCATGTACGCAGACGTACATGTACATTACGTGTGACACAGCTCACTGGATGGTTCATGCGATGATTTTTCCAACAGTAATACATGTATCATTTCTAAATCAACATCTCCTTTCTGGTACATGAACTTGAGTGTCTCCTAAAAAGAGCAGCACATCAGGTCGGGCGATCTAGGCAAGCGATCTTGGCCTAATCGCCACCGATCTTCTCGCCAGCCACCGCAGAACGCGATATCGTTCTTGTGTGCAGAGGAATGGCCTCTCTTCCTACATTAACATGATCAATGTCTCCTGCTCGGTAGTCCACTGTTCCATAGAGGTAGCCATTTTGGAAATCATGCGATATGAGCATGAATGCGGATTGGTTTTCACCGAAAATTATCGCGGGAGTCTCGCCATCCGCGTCCACAGCACACCAGGCGATACGCTCAGCGACAAGCGATTCCTCTCGTCAGAAAATCGAACCTGTTTGATACTGGGCGACAATCGCTGGCGAGAAGATTCCACGGATCGCTGTCCAGCGCACACCTGGCGTCAACAGCCGACTTTGCTCGCTGGCGACCAGGGGTGGCCGCATAGAAACTCCGCCAGTGCTAGCGGAGCCCATCTGCCGATACTGCTGTACATTTTTCCATGCATTTTAACACCGATAGGCTGTCGAAGCACTAGCGGAGTTTCTATGCGGCCGACCCTGATAGCTTGCGATATCGCCAGGGTGTGCTGTAGGCTTTATTAGCTCGATTTGGAAGTAATGAGTGATCTGAGGTGTAAATTGTCACTGAGTTTGCATGTTTGCTGCAAGCGAAACTGTTTACTCGTTGAACCGACACGAGGAAGTCGCCAGGCTGAAGTGGTCACGTTTGGTCCATACTCTTCCTCTCGTTGGTAATCGTCACTCGTTCACCATCCTTTTGAAGGCCTATCGCAGAGCAACAGCAACATGGGAGAACCGGTAAACAATACGTAGCCTATCTTTAAACAGGCGATGAGAGTAGCATAGAATAAAAATAGACAAGTGGAGATCAAAACAAGTGTCTGTTTCTAATATCGCGACAGTGTGGTGGTGGTCAATAAGGGCATAGAATTACTTTTAACCTGTACGTAAAATCTGAAATCTGGCTCTTGCCAACTTGCATGACTTGTGTATCTTTCAAACTGATGCCTGCATTAGTACGAAAGCCCAGAAGGCTGGTATTGTCCTAGTGGATTAAATATTTGTGAAGGATTATGTCGCTAACTCTGACATAACCGTTGACAATGTATAAGCTTTGTATCGAAGACTTCCTCCACTAATAGGCCACATAACCCTGTGGTTGGTCAACACCAGAACAAGAACACACTTTGCTGCAAGACACTGAGGGCCGTATGCACCAACGAAGATTATCGTGAACTCAGGTTGAGCCAGAACTTTTCCATTGTCACATCATTCCCTATGTTGACTGAAGCACTTATTTCCACTTGAGCATGATCACAGGGGAAATACTAATATACTGTCAATTAAAGTACTTGAAATTACCCTGTTCCCAATGTCAAGGCTATAACATTCACTCTCATCCGACAAAACAATTGTCTGCACGTCATCTTTTTCTGCAAGGTAATATCGTTGAGAACTCCATGAGATGAGGGTCCTTCATTTGGCTGAAGAGTAAAGAGTACACTAGAAAAGACCTAGCGGAAAATTATGGATCTGATGTCTTTCCGAAATCTTTCGCAGGTTAGGCAATAAACATAGAAATTAACAGATGGATTAATAAAACGTATAGAGATAGTTGCTTGGTATGTTGTTTTCCGGATGACATCAAGTTTGGCAGTCATTGGCCCGGCAGAGCGAAGATATCTCCAAACCCAGTTGTCTATAGTCCACGGTATATTGGTGAGAAAGAAAACGAGAGTCACAGAAAGTAAGAGGACGGTGATATGTCCATCTTTATTTGTTGCCTTAGTTGTTTGTAGGACTCGCTCACTTTGTCTCCTGTTTTTAACCAGGCTGATGACGATGGCGCTGTTGAAGCAAAGGATTACACAAAATGGCGTCGTGAAAAATAAATGTTCGCGTGTTGTGACCAAAAGTGATTTCAACCACGATGGTAGCACATGGATAAAAGAACAGATCTGATTCACGACCAACGCTTGTGGGTTGACAGTCCTGATGCTGAACAAGGCATGAATGAGAACACAGACGAGGCATATGATAACTACTGTGATCTTTGACCGCTTCAGGGTACACAACGACGCCGCCTTCAGAGGGAACTGTACTGCCAAAAAACGATCAAACGCCATTGCTGCTGTTGTCCAGTTGGATAAGCCATACGTCCCTGATAAGAATGCCGTGATAGGACAGATAAAAGGCCCGGCATCTGGCCCGACGAAAAATTCTAAGTCGTAGTTCATCATCGTTCGAACAGCGACTTGGCCTATGCATGCTGTATCAAATAATGCAAGAGTTCGCATGTAGAAACACGATGTCTGCTTGGCGTACTGTGGTTGTCTGAGGACAAGAAACGCCAGGACATTCCCAACCAGACCCAACACGATGAGGGCTGGCGGGAGAATTATGCCACTGACCAGTTGGATGAGCTGAAATAAGACCTGTTCATACTTTGATACGTCATATTCTTCAAAATTGTTCCATTTCGTTGATAGACTCCACCCTGTTGAAGAATTCATCCTAATCGAACTACGTTTTCCGAAACAAATCAGGTCAGCTTCATTAAGTGTCGATTTTCTACGATTTGCTTCGTTGAAGAACAATTCCTATAAACCGTCGAATAACGGATGTTATCTTGTAGTTAGGTTGTCAACAACTCAGTGTCAACAGACTCCTAACATCAGGGCCAACAGGCGCGAACCGGTCGGTGAGAAGGTACGTGTGATCACACTCCGACGCCGTCTTAAGCAAGGTTCATTGGCACACGGATCCGATCCGTTTCCAGTCCGTTTGTCCCTAGTTTTCCGGATACGACAACGCTGAAGTCGATTTGATAGATTTTTTGCGGACCAATTCCGTGTGCCAATGAACCTTGCTTTACATCGGTGAATCTAGACTATATACACGCACACAGAGCATGTACGCTGGAGTACATCTGTGTGACACGACCGCTATGCGGTGGGTGGCGATATTCTCGCCAGCCAGCGCAGCCAAAAGACGATAACGTTTTTCTGTGGGCGGAGGCATGGCCTCTTTTCCCACAACTCTATCATGTCTCCTCCTGCTCGATAGTCCACTGTTCCAAGGTGGCAGCCATTTTGAAAATCATGTGATATGGGCATGAATGCTGATTGGTTTTCACGGAAACTTATCGCGGGAGTCTCGCCATCGCCGTCCACAGCACACCAGGCGATACGCACGGCGACAAGCGATTCCTCTCGTCACAAAAGTGAACCTGTTTGATACTGGGCGACAATCTCTGGCGAGAAGATTCCACGGATCGCTGTCCAGCGCACAACTGGCGTCAACAGCCGACTTTGCTCGCTGGCGACCAGGGGTGGCCGCATAGAAACTCCGCTAGCGCTAGCGGAGCCCATCTGCCGATAGTGCTGTACATTTTTCCATGCATTTTAACACCGATAGGCTGTCGAAGCACTAGCGGAGTTTCTATGCGGCTACCCCTGGGCGACGGCACAGAAAGTCCGATAGTGCTACCGACGCCTATCGGCAGTTAGTTATAACGCATTTTCCATTAACTAAACCGCCGATGCACTGTGGTTTTTTCTGTGCGGTTGGCGCTGATAGCTTGCGATATTCCTGGTGTGCGGCAGGCTTTAGTAGCTCAAGTGAATTTCGGAAGCAAAGGGTAATGTGGATTGCTCAGGAACACTAGAATCAGATCGTGATCTTGGGGTATAAACTGTCACTCAGTTTGCATCTGTTTGTTGGAAGCAAAACTAATAGCTAATGACGTTTAATTCGTTGAATCGACACGAGGGAGTCGCCAGGCTAAAGTGCTCACGTTTTGGTCCACACTCCCCCTCTCCTTGTTGAAAATCGTTCACTTTTGACTATCCTAGCCGAAAGCCTATCGCAGAGCAACAGCAACATGGGGGAACCGGTAAACAATAACGTATCTTTATACAGGCGATGAGAGTAGCACAGAGTAAAAATAGAGATCAAAGTGGAGATCAAAACAAGTGGCTGTTTCTAATATGGTGAGAGTGAGGGGTAGTAAATAGAATTACTAATAATAAATAGTATTACTTTATATGTAAAATCTAAAATACCTGTACAGGTACTTGGTGTTGCATACCTATCTCTCGTGCCTATCTTACAAGTTGATAAAACATCGTACGAAAGCCCAATATGCTGCTACACTGTTAGAAATAACAGAAGATTTTACAGAAAATCTGTGCAGCAGAGTCCCCAGCACTTAGATCTGTAAAATTACAGCGTGATCTGTAAAACTACAGACTTAAATAAATGTTAACAGAGACTTGACTGGAGGCTGACCAAATTATATTTTCATACTGCTCCCAGAAGGCATCATAATTGGATGTCCAATGGAGTCCAACCAATACAGGAAAACATGTATCATACCATTAAAAAATGATGTAAATTTACAGAAAGTGCTGGGGACTCTGCTGCAGGCACTTTCTGTAAAATTACTGCAAAATTGCTACTGTAAAATTAATAATTTCTAACAGTGTATTGTCCTTAGTGGATTAAGTCATTGAAAGGGATTATGTGGCTAACCCTGACAGAATCGTTGACAATGCATGGGCTCTGCATCGAGGACTTCCATTCCTTGGGCTTTATCCGCTGGTGGGCTTCATAAACCTGTGGTGTTAGTCAAAACCAGCACACGCTTTGAAAGAGACAGAGGCACAGTTGCACCAGTCATACTTAGGGTCGACTTTGTGCTCAAGCTCACCTCAAAGTCGTTCTCAACCTCAAACTCTAACGGCAAATCATTAGTTGAGGTCAACCCCCGGATCAACCTCAAACTGAACTTTGAGTATAGCTGGTGCAACCGTGCCTGAGACTTCCAGAGTTTGTAATGACTTGGCCTTCGATGAGGATAGCTTTTACGTTCAGCCAACAAATTCGTACACATTTTAAAAGACACTCTGACTTCCAATGTTTGTAATAATTTGGCCTTCTACGGGCAAAGATTGGCCCTTGGTCTGGATGAAGAGTGAAAAGTAGTAAAGGCCTTACGAAAAATTATCAATTTAGTATCTTTCCGAAATTTTTTACATGTTAAGCAATACACATAGAAATTAACAGATGGGTTAATAATACGAACTAAGCTAGTTACTTGGTATGATGTTTGGCGAAGTTTAGCAGTCATTGGCCCGCCTGGGGGAAGATATCTCCAAACCCAGTTGTGTGTAGTCCACGGTATATTGGTGAGAAAGAAAACGAGAGTCACAGAAAATAAGAGGACGGTGATATGTCCATCTTTGTTTGTTGCCTTAGTTGTTTGTAGGACTCTGTCACTTTGTCTCCTGTTCATCACCAGGCTAATGACGATGGCGCTATTGAAGCAAATGATCAGAATGAACGGCGTGGTGAAATTTAAGTGTTCGCGAGTGACGATGAGGAATGACTGCATCCAAGCGGCATGGTAGTATTAAAGCACAGATTTGATTCACGAACAACCCTTGTGGATTGACCGTCCTGAGACCGAACAGCACATGGAAGAGGACGCAGACAATGAATATGGCAGTTACTGTGATCCTAGACCGCTTCAAGGTACAAAAGGACGCCGCCTTGAGAGGGAACCGTACTGCTACAAAACGATCAAACGCCATTGCTGCTGTTGTCCAGTTGGATAAGCCATACGTCCCTGATAAAAACGATGTGATCGGACAGATAAAAGGCCCGGCGACTGGCCCGATGAAAAATTCCAAGTCGTAGCTCATCATCGTTCGGACAGTGACTTGGCCGATGCACGCTGTATCAAATAACGCCAGGCTTCGCATGTAGAAACACGAGGTCTGCTTGGCATACTGTGGTTGTCTGAGGACAAGAAACGCCAGGACATTCCCAACCAGACCAAACACGATGAGAACTGGCGGTAGAATAAGATCCGTTACCAGGAAGAGGACCTGAAACAGGACTTGTTCCTGCTTTTTTGACACATCAGGTTCTTTGGAACTGTCCCATGTCATGGATTGACTCCAAACTTTTGTGGAATTCATCCTCGTCGAATCAGTTTTTTTACTTGGAAGGAAGTGGGTGAAATCATGGCTTGCTCGGAGGGAGAAATGGGATGCAAATAACACCTGGTGACGAAATTTGAAACCAGATGTGTTATAAGCAGCCCTTTTTCTCCAGCTTCTCGATTAGATCACAGTTCCACGAGAGCTACCGATGAATGATCTTTAGAACTCGCCGATGATTCGGTGACTGTTTCCACTTGTTGCAGTCCCTGTACTGGTCGGGGCTTATGGAGATTTCTGTCTCCAGCCACGAGCACCCGCTGGGATAAGTGGAGATGTATGTATCCGGAAACAAAAATCTCCACCTGTCGCAGCGTTTGCTACTGTAGGGGTGTATATTGACTTTTAGTGCCGACGGTTAGGCCTACATGTTGGAACGTACAGCCTATCCATCCATGCCGATGCTGTTCCGAATTAGCGTGAGGGCAGGAATATCTTCTCGTTTCTTGGTATTTGCATCAAACTAACTACATGTAGTACATGTATGCCGTATCACATAACTTTTTCAAACCGTTCTAAGTCCTTATGAAACACCTTGTGACCGAAATGTCCAACTGGTAAACGTTGAAGGATTCAGTGGAGGGTGAACTTTCTGGATGGAACAGTCATGAGTGGGAATTGCTGGTCAAGGCCATGTAATAACTGTGTAGTATCTTTTAAGGTCTGTATACACTGGCAACATTTTTCCAACATTCTGAATAACAACAGCATGTTGGACAAAATGTTGTCGAATGTGTACAGGAAAAAGAGCTTCCCAACATGTTAGGCCTGTTCAAATGTAAAGGCGACGCTCCACGTGCAAGTTTTCTTGGAGTTTTCTTGCGCAAGTTGGCTCTCTATGGGCAATTCAACTGCGAGCAGCTGTTTATGTCATTGGTCCCAGCGTAAGCCGTGAGGAACAAATAATGGTGAATTGCCCATTGTGAGCCAACTTGCGCAAGAAACTTTCACGTGGAGAGCCGCCTTTAGTAAAATGTTGGCAAAAGAATTGCGTTTACCGGTATGAATCACGCATTTGGGGGGGGGGCAACCTTTACTTTAAAATTTGTTGAGGCTAAGGAGGCTATCCTGGCTGCTTTTCGGAGCACAGATCTGTGAAAACCCTCTTTTTGCTATATACATACCGTATTCCATAAAGGCAAACTTCGTGACATCTCCTAAAGCTGAAAGTAAACGGCAAGCGTACGTTTTTTTTCAAATGTACCTTTGTTGACTTAACTTGCTGGACTTGAAGCATTAGCCTAAAATACAAGGAAGTTGTTGATCTGTAGTGTTGACATCATGGTCCACTATAACTCTTCTTCTCGTTGGAAATCGTTCACATGTAAGTAAAGCCAAGATCTTCTGGTGAATGCAGAGAAAACAGAGGAGCACTTGTCAATGAGATGAGTTCATGAGTTCGTCTCATGAACTCATGGACTCGGCGATGGACAGCCAAAGTGGAAATAGACAGAACAAACGCGACTTAATATAAAATTACTATATTCGTGTAAAACAATAGCGACTCAATATAGAATTACTACATACGTAAAACAAAGAACAGATAAGTAGTTAATTCTGCAGTCGAAAAATACATCCATCAGCGCATGGTTACTGTAGGCCTATCTATATAAGCTTGCCAAAAAATCGGAGTTTTTAGGTCGCAGCAAAATAGCCAGTGATCGATCGTGTACCATACGCTACCTGTGCAATTAGCCAATGATCGATCTTTGTACCATACGCTGCCTGAGCAATATAGCCAATGATAGATCTTGTACCATACGCTGTCTGACCGACCTATAACCATGATCTTGTACGACGCACTACATGTATAGGCTACATTGTATACTTGGTGTTATGTCTGCTTTGTGTATTTTGCTGCCATTTCCTTGGCCTTTCCATAAAACCCAATGATTATAATGGCGTCTGCTGTAACTACGGCCAGTAGGTAAAAAAATAAAGAGTAAGGTTTAGCTAAACTTGTCAAAGCTTCCCGTGTATCTCTGTTCTGTAGTTCGAAACTTGCAATGTCGAACTGAAGGAGGACGGTTATTATAACAAATGCATGGAAGTAAGCATGACTGTGCCCGAAAATGTCAAATTTTCCTGGATACCACTTCTCAGGTAAGTGAGTGGCGAAGAAAAACACAGAAGTAAAAAACGCCACAGTAGCGAGGAGAGTTTTGCTGATGACGATGGCACGGATATCAGATGGTTGTGACCCATCGTCAATGAGCATACGATAAAACAGCGGGCACGCATATAAAAGAAAATGACACCCGTTCCCGCCGATATTAAATATTTTCCTCTGCACTGGATATGGACGCATGTAGTTCAGTTTTGCATAGCAGCAGCAGAAGCAGCAGAAAACAGCCATGAAGGTGTTCACCGGCATGACGTATGGCCCAACGAGACGTACGAATCCATCTGTAACAGCGTAGTAATACACTATCGTCATGGTTCCGAATCCGTACAGGCCAACTCCGGCGTAGTCGACGAGATACGCCACGTTGTGGACGATGAGAGATTTCGCCTCAAGAAGATGTGCACAGGTGCTCAGCATTGAAAACAGAAGGCAACACACACCAAATATCACCATCGGAAACATCTCCTCCCTGTTGAAGTCTAGTTCCTGGTGGTAGCGGGACATCGCCTCCAGCACCACGAAAAATCCAACGAAGTGAGTCCAGACATTCATTGATTCGTTGTGTACCTGGAAAGCACTGATGAAGTAATAGCTCCATGGTTTGTTCAGAGGACGGTATCCACTTTCGATGCCTGGTTCGTGGAAGAGGAGTGATACTTCTGATTTCTTTAGGGTTGGCTGTTGCCTTGGAAGGGAGAACAACTTCTTGATGATGTCTGAACGAATTGAACTCAGCATCTGTGAAGCAAAAGGTTTTCCTTTACAAAAGTGTTGATTTGAGTGAAAACAGATAAATGGGCAACGCATCAATGAATGGAAAGTGTGTGTGGTCTGACATCATGTACGAGGCTGCACTTCAGGCTCAAAAATATTCAGCGATTGAAACACGTCAGAAACTTTTTAGTACCTCCGGATTTAAGACTGCTTTTGACGATGCCAACTCAGGCCCGCACCTATGGAGCCTTGGAGACGCCAAAGATCGAACTGATTTAATATCTATCAAGCGGCGTGCTCACTACATGTAGACAAATCAGGCGTCTTTTGGCGTTAGAAAACGCATTCATTACGTCTAGTGGGCATCAGGGGTACCGGTAATGCAAGTCTGCAGTTTGGAAGATTGCCGGCCCAGTGCATACGATTAAAATATTACATGTTTTTTGTTATTCAGAGTTTACTGCTTTATATGCAAAGGTTATATCCTACCTTTATTGACCATAATTAAGAAAATTTGACCATGAATACCTGTATTTTGACATGGGCCGCCATTACCAGAGTCCTGTAACGCCAAAGCATCGAGGCGGGTGACCTTACCAGGACACCAGCGTATTAGGGTCAGTTTAGCCTACTCGAAAGTATATGGTAACTTGTCACCATCAACACTCCGGCCTGCATGTACACATGACAGCAATGGAATTTACCGTTGATTTTCCTGACGATAACGTACTCTTGTTTACCTTTCATCGGGTATTCCAACGACAACGGAACGGGCAACAACTCAAGAAGTAGCTCGATATAGGTTCCAAATGGAACGTAGTTTGCGTGATACTCCCGTTACGACCCCAACAGACTTTCGTTGCCATAACTCGATCTTGAATATATCTTGTGAATATTTCGTGTGTTAAGGCCCATGCTAAGCGCTATTCAATTTTTCATCCAAATAGAAGTAATATTTGAATAATACTAGCTTTGCGCCATATTGTAGAAACTTAGCCAAGCCGTGAAGTTATACGCATGCCTAAATACGCTTAACCTACTTAGGGCGAATAGGCCTTTTAAAATTTTGATAAGATATAAATCATTAAAGTCGTCATGCACTGTGATTCGACTTTTACGTTGATTACGATATTTCTGAAAACCGATTTTATACATTGTATAGAACGACTTCTCTTGGCCTACTTTTGTTGATTCTCCAACTAATGTCGGTCTAAACCATGGATTGACCTGCTAACAGGGCTCGTGTACCCTAATGACTGAAAATGCCTCCCGTATGCCAGTGTCTGCTTTATTTTTTGGCGGACACTCAAAAACAAAGAGGCGACAATGGGGAGGCACTGGTAAATTGTGCAACACAAAATATAGAAATACATGTATTTCGTTTTTGGAAAAACCTCCGAAGAGACCCGAAAAAACACACCTGAGACTGTTTTGTAATCAGGTAATAATGAAAATGATACATTACATATCGGACGGCATCACGCGACACATTTCGTAACTCCGCGGTGATGCGGTTAAAATAGAAACACGTAAAATACACGACCAAACAACCTGGTGATGCAAATGAAACTGGCCATTACATTTCTACTGGAAAAAAGGTAAAATGACCAAAAATGTCAATTGTTAATGACGTCAATGATATCTATAGCGTCCAGTCAATAAAATCTCTGGTCAGTTTCCGTTCTAAAGCCACTATTCTCGTGACCTATTATCTTCAAAACCTACGTAGGCCTGTCATACGCAGACTCATCCTATAATTGGGCTTATAATTGGGCCTATATAGACAACGACAGTCGAGATTAAATTCCATTCGCTTCAGAAGTCGCGATGATAAAACTTAGTGATATATATTCAAAACTTGCATAAGTTAGAAGACAGTCAAGTTAGTAAGGGTAAGTTGAATTCCATTATTTCTGTCATATACAATGTACATTTGTTTCTTTTCTGACAATATCTATCTTGATCGGTGCATGGATTCATCAGTTATCTCCGCCATTGCACCGGGAACATTAACAAAGATTTTACGCAGGATTGATCGGAATAAGATGCATGGCAATAGATCTACTGATCTGCATACATCTCGGCCCCTTCATCAGAATCTCACAGTTTTTGGATGGGGTCTGTACCAGCACAAGATACAAGACACCACGGCTTACTGTCCCATGCAAAGGACCGAAGAGCCAGGGATGATTCATTCCATAGAGCCCGGGATTCGAACCCGGGATTTTCAGACACAAAGTAATCAAAGCATATTAGGCAGCTTTGTTCTGATCTTGCATGACACCGTTCATATTGTCCACTAAACAATGACAGAAAACAACGGTTTCGGTTTGCCAAGCAAACAAGCGGTTCTTTGTTTCTCATAATGGCACTACAATTTCATCATCATTAATTACAAGACAAACACATCAGAAGGGGTGATAGGGGCCGGTGCAACATTATCACTGGAAATTCCCTAAAGTGTATTTTGGTGACGTGATTCCATGATTTCACAAATGAACCTTGCACAATGGCGCGTATCCCATTTGATTTGGAGATGATATCATGAGAGGCGGTTATCCCTTCCGCCAAAATAAACTATTTCACAAAAAGGTGACACGTATGTAAGAATACAATATAATAGGGACCTTCAGCAAGGCTCCGTATCGTCGATCCGTGTCACGTATGACATCGAGCTAATGCATTTTCTGTTAAAATCATACGTCATACGTGATACGGATAGATGATACGGAGCCTTGCTGAAAGTCCCTAATATCGATTCATATGATTTTAATGAAAACTGTTCATCTCAGCCAAATTGTTCATAACATCGATTCATAGGATTTTAATGAAAAATGTTCATCTCAGCAAAATTGTTGTTCATCTCAGCAAAATTGTTCATAAGATCGATTCATAGGATTTTAATGAAAACTGTTCATCTCAGCAAAATTGTTGTTCATCTCAGCCAAATTGTTCATAAGATCGATTCATAGGATTTTAATGAAAACTGTTTATCTCAGTCAAATTGTTCATCTCAGCCAAACTGTTCATAACATCGATTCATAGGATTTTAATGAAAACTGTTCATCTCAGCCAAATTGTTCATCTCAGCCAAATTGTTCATAACATCGATTCATAGGATTTTAATGAAAACTGTTCATCTCAGCCAAATTGTTCATCTCATACAAATTGTTCATCTCAGACAAATTGCTCATCTAATTGTTCATCTCAGCCAAAATTTTCTTAGTGGCAATGCTTTAGGACACAAAATTGGCGAATTCTGATTTAATATCAAGTTGAAAATTTCCACTCTCGGACGATTCTGTTCTGCGCTGCCAATATCCTCATGGTCTTTCGACTTAGCTGGCAAAGGACGTCAGGCAACCTGGCATGAAATCAAAATTTGATTCCGCTGGCTGTGTTCAATTCCACTGAAGCCACCAATTATATCCAGAATATTATTGACACAAACATTCCACTAGTGATGGGCATTTCAAAATGCATCAAATCTATCTGTAAAGAAAATAATTGCATATTGTCTGATAAATAAATATGATTTTAAAATTCCATCGGCCGATTTCATGATTACAAAATTGGAGGCCAGGAAGCGAAATTCATCATGACTTTATATCCGGATATTAATCATCCGATGTGGCGCGTGGGCCACGGGGACAATGGAACGTGGACTAAATAAAGATAGTTTATTTATCATTACAGCAAATGCCACTTGTATATCACTTAATTTCACATCAGCTAATTATGCCATGACAAAAGATGAGTACATTCCATTATCCAATGTATTTTCTCATCGTTGGACTCGTTGGCCGCCATTTTTTAATTAGGCCCTGGACGTCCTTGTTTGTCGCTTACCTCATAAACAACAACTACTGTCTCAAGTGGTGTACTTGCGCTGTTCCAAGCTTTAATTAGGCCCAGTCTGCTGTTTATAGAACATGTAGGACCCTGCTCTCCATCGTTTGAGGGGAAATCCATTGCAAATACTTTTTTTTATATCTCTACCAATGTACTAACTGCCTCCATTGCCATTTTCGTCGGAGCAGCACTCGCCACCAACCCCACCCCATTGCAACAGGATGCACCGATCCACTCAAGACCTCTGGAATAATTTGTCGCTGTCGTCTCTGCCTTGCAAATATGCGCATTTTTTAAACTAGAGTTGAATCGCCTTTTCTCGTGTTCTTCCTTGTAGTATAAAGACACGATGTCGACCAGCGACAGCAGCACGACGAGCAGTCACCATGATCATGATCACAAACGGCTGACATGTCCTTCGTGTTATGACGAGACCATGCGACTCAAGGTTAGTACTACCGGGAGCATGAATAAAGCTTTGGAGAGTTTTCACAAAGCCCCCGAAACGCCAACGCCCACGCCAGTTCCATTGTTCGATGCGGCCACGTCGAAGACAGCACGAACCAAAGGATAGACGTTCGCGTTATCATTGTTACCATATCGTTGTTATCATTTTGTAACTGTTCAACAGATAGAGATGCATTTTTTTAATTGTTGCCGACGGATATTCAAATTGGGTCAGGATGCTTATGACTGATCTTTGCCCGTTGGATATTTAAATATGTGTCAGGCATGCACGATTGTCCATCCGTCGATAGGCTGCTGATTTTATCTGGTCATATGGTCAATTCATTATTCCGCGGCAGTCGGATCCGCATTCATTTCAGTTCACGGCGTTTGTTTTGTTTTAGGTGGTCGGGCCCTGCAATCACGCCTTCTGCCTCTTCTGTGTGTCATCCCATTTGGAGGAAGAACCACCATGCAACGGAGATTTCGAATGCCCCTCCTGTAAGATCAAATGCCCGCTGCCTGCCACTGGAATCGAAGGGTTGGAGGACGGTGACGGGTCTGATACCGACGATCATGCGGATTCGGGAGTTGCGGAGAGCGCTACGGAGAGTGACAAGTCATTCGGAGACAGTTCGTTCGAGTCCTCTGACTGCCGGATTTGCCACCATCGCGGGGTGAGTGTAACGGCGGAGAATCGTTGTGAGGACTGTGATGACCTCCACCTCTGTAATGCCTGTAGCAATGTTCATAATAAGAAGTTTGCAGCAGCAGGACATGTTCTGTCTCGACTCAATCCTGTCAATGAGGCCGTTGCCGAAATCAGCATGTGTCTGTCGCATCAAGAACGTTTGAAAAATTATTGCCGGACCTGCGGACAGTCTGTATGCCATATTTGCATCATGCTAGATCACGTTGAACACGATACGGAGAAATTTGGCGAGATTGTGGGGAAAGAGGTCGTTGATCTGAGGAAGAAGATCGATGAAGCAAAACGGATGATCTCTCATCTTGATGACGTGCAAAAGGATGTCAAAGCAACGAAGGAAGCCATCTTGGATTGGAAGCAGACCGTACTAAGGAGGGTTGATCTAAAAGCGGAACAGCTGATAAAGGAAGTGACGAAACAGAGGGAGGCGTTGAAGCAACGGATCAAGCAAGGGTTTGATGTCGCGGAGCTGTCGGCTAACATTCTACAAATTCCAGAGATTCAAGATACGTTGCGGACGAGAATTGAGAAGTCGGAGCAATTGCTTTCAGAAACCGCAACTCATTCGATATTCCTTGACCGACTTGTTGACGCGAAAGATGACTTGGAAATTGCCCTGGAAACCGAAATAGACGAAAGTCACTGGGAGAGATTGCAAGGTCCGTTTCCGTCTTTTGTCCCAAACGATCCGAAGATTGACCTTGGTGCTGTGTCGGAAACTCGTTTCACGTCCGCTCATATGGTCGCCGGGATGACTTGGTATTTCAAGACAAATGAAAACCATACCATTAGCAGCGTGGCAAATCTCGGTCTCGACTGCTACGCCATCGCCGCGCCATCCAGCCCTGTACGCCGGGCGGATGCCATCGAACTCAGGCACAGTGTCCGACCCGTCAAACTGCTGAAGGAGAACGTCTACCCAGCTGCTGACTTGGCTGCCACACCCGGCGGAAAATTGGCTGTACTTACGTACGGGACGAACCAAGGTGTAGGGGGCATCCGACTTTTCGACGCTGGAAGGGGCTATCTGAAACTGATAGAAGGTTTCAAGATGGACATCCCTCTGTCACTGTCGGTAAACATCCAAGGAAAGTTCATCGTCTTGGACACGGAGTCCAAAGTAGGTCCAAGACTTTCTGCGATCAATGGAACTGGCGCACTTGAACATTCCCAGTCACTCCGAAACGATGAACACGACGTGCGAGATATTTCAAGGATCACGTGCGGGGGTCGGAATATCTACGTCATGGGTGAGAACGGCGTGGCCGCTTATGCCATTAACAACGGGAAATTTGAGTTCAAGTCGAGTTTCACCGGCCACGAGGTGCTCAATGGACTGGACGATATTGCCGCCACCCTCGCTGACGACGTCTACGTGTCCTATCGGCAAAAGGTCGGCAGACGACGGGAGGTATTTGTGGCACGAATCCTGAAGAATGGGTCGCTACCAGACTGGTCCATTGAACCCCATCTGATAAACGAAAAAGGCAGGAAGAGATCACGGATTAGCATCAGGAACAACTCGCTCATCCTCTCCGTAGGAAACCACTACGCCATACATCTATTGAGGTAGACATTCAGGGTGGAGAAGCAGATTCAGCACCATTGGACTGAAATGGATGTTTAAGCCCCGTTTCCACTACAGCGGATTTCCGCTCGCAGAAAAACGCCGCGAATTTCCGCGACGAAATCAGCGGCGGGAGGTATTTCGCGAGGGGTTTCCACTTCGTGAGCGGGGAACTGTAATCCGCCCGGTTAAAACAGCTTCGAATGTTATTTTTGCAACCAAATTTCCTCCACTGACGATTTACCGCCGGGGCCACCGCAGCGGAAATCCGCTGTTAGTAGAAACGGGTCTTAGGACTTCCACTGCTGTAAGCAAAAAGGAAACGACAAACGTATGACTTCCGTTCTTTTCACTGATACAATGTATATTAACCAAATCTATCTTGCTTGGTTTTTGCTCTTATTTTCATCAGGCCTGCAAACCGTTCACCAATCTTGTGTAAAAAGACTTGTGTACTGCTTTCGCAACTTTCTTAAAAACTTTTTTTGGAATTGAAGCACTATTTATGCAGATCTTATGTAATTATACTTCATCAAATAATCACTGCGTTTTGAACATGTTTAAAAGTTTCTTTCAATATCTGTGGATGCCGCATGCGATGTCCTCATTTACGAAGTAATTTCGACGTCCCCGTCGGATGTAACATTCAGCTCTTCATGAACCTCTCTTTGACTTCGTCTGTTTACTAGTATATCACCAGCTGGGCCTATAACCTTCGTTCCGGTTATTTTCTTAACGCATCCCGTCTTGACGTGAAGGAAAATGGTGCGATACATGATGCAAGTACGAGTTTGTCGGTTTTGGCTTCCGTACATTCCGAGAGAGGCGCAGTCTTGGTTCGCCAAACATTTCTGCAGACATGACTGAGGCGACTCGTTTGGTAGCTGCGGATGGATCATTTCTTTATTTCGAGCGGATTGCAAAGCTGGACCTTTGGCCATGGTGCAGTTCGATCGGTGATTTCCTGCAGGAAAGAGAGCATAAGTGTTAGAAAAAACACTACATCCTCTGCGAATTCGACCCACTATAATTGCGGTTTGCTCAGCCTTTCGGTCGATCCAGACGGGAGCGCAAAGCCAGGCTCATTTTTCATTGCGTGTTGCAGAGGTTGGAATTCAAACACAAGCCAAGCTTTAGCCGATCTTATAAAAAATGGCAGTGGGGTGGTTATAAGCGCGACTTGCAACGGTAGGCCGACTCATTGGATCCCCGACTTTGAAGATGATGGCAGAGGCCACCCCTGAGCAACCGGCATGCATGTGTTGCAAGGTTAACCTGTCCAGTTGAATTTCCACTCACCGCATGATTGCGTAGAATCGTCCAAAAGCCTTTTTCATTAATAATTATGAACTGAAACAAAGCGTGACTCACCCATGCACTTCTTGACAAAGAATGTGCCACCCGTGATTTGGGTTTCGTCACCCCATGCGGATGCTTTCCATGGGGACGCTCTGCTCTGCTTCACAACTCTCCGTTTCACTTTGGCCAGCATTACACAAGTACCACGTCCCTTCTTCCCCCTACGATGACGCCGACCTCGAATGGAGTGAGCCGAGTTGTATGCTCGTCTGGTACGAGAATTGAACCTGTTGCGGAACTGACGCCTTGCGCCGGACAACCGTCGCCTTACACGAGAATTGAGTCCGTTGGCGAGCTGCTGATGAGACTGGGATATCCTCCGACGTAAGCGCTGATTCGACTCGAATATCCCGCGACCTAGCCTTTGCGCGGAGTCCATAATCCCCCTGCTTGTCCTGGCGCCCGTCTGTAGACCCCTTCGCATTTGTCGTTTCCTGTGTCGCCGATTTCTCCTTCCCCGATTGAACCAGGAATGCGTGTTCGACATGCGCTGTCCATACACGAGAGCAGAACACTGTCTGTTCCTCAAGCACTTAGTTTGACATTGAGACGCTGTTTGATATTGCTGGATGGAGATCAGCCGTGAGCTAGATGACGCTCGCACAGAAGACGGTAGGAACTTGCATTCGGCAGAGCCTGAAGTTAACAATGAAATAAGTGAATCGTATTTTCCGAGTCATCCTGGTGCAGATAAAGCATAACGGTATGTCATAAGGGGACTGACAAAGGCCGCTACGAGTATGTGATATACTGATGTACATCTACATGTACATTCTATTCCATAGCACCAGAACCTATCTTATTCCCTACCTTTCTCGCACTTCTTTAACATTATTGTAGGGGTTCCCACCATCGCATAGCAAAACCCTCGATATCGGCCCCTCCTGAATAGGCCACGAGTCCTGCCTGTCTGTATGATGTCAGGTCGTGTGTAAACCGCTGTGCATTTTGCGTTTCGCACGCAATAGGAGAGACATCTCTTGCTGTCATAGAAAAGTCGCTTTCCAAAGTTTGTGAACGTCAATCTTAGGACTGTACCACCAGGGGAAGGCAACATCTGGCAGGAACCCTCTGGAATAGAAAGTGAAGTCCCCGTTCCGCAACGAATGTGGACCATAACTCACTACCTCAATAGGTGTCACTAGTGATTAGAACTATTGAAATGAAAGCGACATCTCGGTCCTAATCAATTTCCCACTCTGACTGAGGCATCCGTTGTGTGGGACCTGGTTATGGTGTGCTGCCCTCTATCGTAGCAACGATCCCCATTCCAGGGTACGAAGTTGACATCGTACACTCACTCATTCAAATATTCGGCGGGATGGAAAGTGGCGACCCCGCTTGACAAAGCACTGGAATTTTTAAGATACACATTTAGGAGGTTTCTTTCTAAGAAAATAAGTGACAGACTAAAGTATAAATCACCAGGCGTCGATGTATACCCACCAATCTCTTGACACTTCTTCATAAAAATGATGGGGCTTCTGCTGACCCCAAAGAGACGACAAACTCGGGTCACTTTCTCGTACCCCACGGCCTCGCATCCCTGGCCTTTCTGGCATGCTTTAAAACACTCGGTTTCGCTCTTTAGCTTGACATCAACGTATTGACGTGGGAGGGTTAGGTTGGGGTGCTTTGCNAGAAGGATCTCGCCTATCATATGACAGAGTCGGAATGAAAATGTGTTGATTAACCCTTTAACTGCCACAGTTTTTTTCAGAAATTAGCTCTGAAAGGAGTACTGTTAAAGGATACTGTCCACATTTATAAAATGCTTAATTTGTAAGTTGAACCTTTACATTTGATTACTTTATGTCATTGTCAGATAAGAACTTAATTTTTTTCAAGAGTCTCAAAATAAATTCACGAAATTTAATTCGTAAAATTTTAGCGGATTTCTTGTGATTGTCGATATCTCGATTTAACTTCCCTTACCGTTGCATACCCTTGTGTATGTCTGCATTATTTTGGCCAATCTACAGGTGATGCGACGGCGCCTGGTCTGAATCATGATAGCATCGCAGTCACGTGACAGTTTTAGACAATTTGTCTTACACTGAGCTGCAGACGACACGGTGAACGACTTGAATATGCTCATTCTTACTGTACTGTTGAGCTGTCTCATTTCACAAGTCCTGCGTCCCTCTGAAAAACATTAATTACCAGAAGTTCTTAGCGCGCGCTCTCTTCGTCACCGCACTTTGTCGACGTCAACCTCCTTTCAACATTTTGTCCTATATGAAGGATATCAGAAACCGGCATGGAAAAGGTTAATAAACGTGAGTCTGTTTCCTTTCCTACAGCGAAACAAACCTACCCTTATCGGCGCATTTCTTTTCGAAACGCATGGGCCCCCCTTTCTTGTACAACGTGCACATAGCCCTATGGAATACCTTTGACCGCCGCCTTCTACTGTTTCCAGCCGCCACAGAATATGCGGCGCATACCTTCTTCCTTGAACATGCGCGTGAACAACTACCGGTCGTGTATGATCGAGAGAGCATTCGTAAACCTCTTTTTACAGAATCGACAGTCTTCGTGTAGTTGCATAGGCGATCTTTACTCACTGAAAGAATTATAGAGTTTTCGCAAAGCCCCGAAACGCCAGCGCGAATGTCTAATCCTTTTGTTCGGTGTCCTCTTCGTGGCATCGAACAGTGGATTTAGCGTTGGCGTTGGCGTTTCGGGGGGCTTTGCGAAAACTCCCTATCATCCCGTAATTAACTTATGTCTGTCAAAGATCTTTCGACAGACACTGGCTGTGGGCAAAGTGGTTATTGTAATTGAGGAAATCTTCGACGGATATTCCCATAGACATCAATTTTTGAAACTATTTCGCAAATTTACGACCCCAATCGGGGTCTTCCTCAGGCGCTATGTAGAAGAGATCCCTTTCTACATGGCGCCTGAGGAAGACCCCGGTTGGGGTCGAAAATTTGCGCGAAATATTCGGAGACGACTTTCCGATTTATTGTATACTGTGTGTCGTTTTTGTGCTGTTTTTTGGATATCTAATTTTTGAAACTAAGGGTAAACGCGTTATGTGAACAGGCATTGACTATAATACCGTGTGACATCATCACATTGTTCTGTCAAGGCCGAAGCCATTTGGCCCTGGTAAAAATGCGGAAGAGGTCACCTCAAACTACTCATGGGGTCTTTTACTTGCCCTTGCAAAGGCACAAGGTACAAGCACCACGATTTACTGTCCCATGCTACGGACGTGACGAGCCAGGGATGATTAATCCCATATGGCCCGGGATTCGAACCCTCCAGTGCGTCAACATACCATGCTTGTGTGTCCCAGTCAACATCGTAACTTCAGGTTGAAAACAGGAAGCTGATCTCGCTTTCACGAGAGCCCGTTTCATTCCTGCTTTCCGCTTAACTGAATATAGATGGCGCAACCAGTTGTCTGTGTGGAGGACACAGTACCCTCTTTTCTGATTTTTGCTGTCTGGCAGGAAGGCGAAGGCAAGACATGCTTTGCGGCAGCGTCTTTCGCAGTCTATTTGGCTTCCGTTGGAGGACACCAAAGTAGGCCAACTCCTCGCTAGCACTGCATTGGGCACGGCCGATCTGATGGAAAGGCGGCAATTTTCTGACAAGGAAACAATATCAAAATCAAAATCACTTGCTAGACCACCGGAAACATTTAAAGAATACGCTATAAATTTCCTGCAACTTGATTGGTGATAGTTGGCACAGCAAGGGATAATGTAGACTCGGGATCCAGCCGTTGTGTCGCTCCGGCCGCCACGCAACATTCCACAAAGTTTGTGGAGTGTAGCGCGGCGGCCGGAGCGACACAACGACTGGGTCCCGACTGTAGGGATAATGACACTGAGGCTAAATCCTGAAGGCCAAGATGGGTCAGGCGGGATTTCCTTTAGCAGGAGATTTTTACCAGATGACTTACCTTTTTTGGTGATGATGGTGTCATCCCTTATGCTGGCGGCTCCGGCCCCAGCGATCCAAACGCACAAAACAATAACGGAAACCAGCAGTTCTTTCATCGCACCTTCCGTTACTCTGGACCCTTGTGAGGTGGCAGGCGATTCGAATTCCAGTTTATAGATCATTCGATGAGGATGGTCAAGTTTGTTTTCTTCTTAATAGTTAAAGGTACATTACATGGACGACTGCCCGAAGTTTTATTCTTGGAAAGAGCCAACTCACGGGAAAACCTGAACGTTTATGTAAACATGGCTGTTCCTACAAGACCAGTTAAAGCGGCACTGTGTCCCTATCCTGCGCTAAACATACCCGGTTAAGGGATACCTCTATTGACAATGTTGTTCAACTATCGCTTATCATTCTCGCCTCATGTAGAGTAAATCTCGTTCCTAGGGTATCGATGTATGCATCGTATTGTAATCATACATTCGCCAACACTGAGGCGCGCGCGAAAGGGAAAACTATACGGCATTGGAGAATGATGCAATCACCGCCGGTGGCGCTGGCTGTCGACAACAAGTGACAATATATTGGCCCTTTAAAACCAGAACTGGTCGAATTCTCCATCGCAGTGAGTTCCACACCAAGAACAACATTAATGAATACGCAAGCCATTTGGAAATACAATTGATACTTTAATGGGGTTTTCTATTTGCGCCGCCCAACCCAATTGATTTTCAAGCGAACAGCATCAGTCATTACACAGTTTTCATCAGTGAAATGTACAGGCATTGACACAAGTTTATGTACACCTGCAGGAGATTATCCTGACACCTGATATATTGAATATTTCAAATTCTGCCGCACCAATTTTGACACGGTTTGTTTAATACGAAAGGAAATCTTGTTGGTCACATTAATTTCTGCCTCAAAATTTTTGAAATTTCGAAAAATCAAAATTATGTAACTGCTCTTGAATGACAAAGTCGAACATGATAATGGGAATACAATGACACAAATATTGCTTTGGAATCTTTTATTCCCAAATATTTTTTCCTTGGGCTGTTTTCTATGCACCGGTTCAGAGAGGCAGTCATGAGTGTTGCACCGATACAGTTATCCACAAAGATCCGCTCGACGATATTTCAACAAGAGCGAAGTCGTACATTTCTTATTAAAACATTGAAACGCTGAAGGTTTAATTCACCGTGTAACCTGAAGTATTGCGTGGAGATCAATGGACCGTATATGGACCGGGCTACAGCACCGGTAGTTCGCTGAGTGGTTTTCGTAGGCTATCAGGGGCGCTTCTGAGCGGGTGGTACTACAATAAGTCCAGTCACCTACGCCACGTGCTACTACTCTCGAATTCTGATCATTCTCGATCTAACATTTCTCCCGATATACTTTCAAGTTCGCTCTTCGCTGGTGCTGTCGCAGAAAGCTTAGAGGATATTGCGTAGTTCACCTGTGAAAATTCGACCCAACATCGGGTCGGAATGCGTCAGGGAAAGCTGGCAAACTTGACTAGTACGTACATGTAGTATCAGTCGATTTCAGGTTGATGCAGTATTTCCTAAAGAAGGTGGTCCCGTGAAAGAACGTAAGGACTTCGTGCATCCCATTGGTGACAAATTCCAGTTAGACTGGACACGTTGCTTTTGAGATATCTCAGGATTTCGCTCTGGATTAGATCATTTTTTCCCAGCTTCACTTTTAAGTGCTGGTTCCGTAGAACACTTTAGGATACAGGAAGCGCCCCATTGACGTCTTCGATACGCCCATCGGACAGGATGCGTTGGCACGGCGGACAACCGGTCGGATTTTGTAAATTTTACGCTCGCACGAAGTGCATGTAATTCAGTAATTTCAGACTGGATTAGTTGTATTTGTACTGGACGCTCATGCTGGTGTGTAATCGACATACCGAATTTCCTGAGGTTATGTATCCTGTTTCATCGCTATTTGTAATTTCATGGATTACCTGCAATCCCTAACCCTAACCATACATGTACTTAATGTCTTCTTCTTCTTCTTCTTCTTCCAATTAAGTGCCAAATTCAACAATTTGAATAAAAAGCACGTAGTGAGGCCCAGCATCAAATATTAAAAGCTTAGTCGTTGATAGAAATAAACTAAACTTTTTGAAGGGTAAGGTCTTTCTCGAATGACTATTCGCCGAACTGGACGGGACTTTTTGGTCAGTGCGAAAACACAAAGCTATCCGGATACGAGGAGTTAAAGAGCGGATTTCAAGTCACAGATTTCTGCAGTGAAATGTAAAGGACGTCGTCGCATTTACTTTGGACGAAGACACAATCGCAATAATTCGGCAGGATGGACGTGGGGAATGTTCACGTGTTGCTTGCCTTTCTTCTCGCCATCAAGATGGCTGCAACGGAAGAGACTGTTAAAACAACGAAGGCTTCTCTTTCGGAGGCGACTGTCCCGGCGGTAAGTAATGCCATCGCGGCCCACTACCGGTAGTGGACCTTTTCGTGTGGCCGAGGATGGTGGGAACTAAATATAACTGGAATTTTCGGTGATATCTTGCAGGTATCAAAGAAAAATTCACATTCGCTTCAGGCCTACCAGTTTTGTCGCTATTTTCTACGGTTTCGAAATCCATTATTACGCAAGACATAAACTGTAGAGGCCATGTTTCTCACTCGGATGGGGTGTTTTACTTGCCCTTGCAAAGGCGCGAGATAAAATGCACCACGGCTTACCGTCCCATGCGACGGACTGAGATGATAAAATCCCATATGGCCCGGGATTCAAACCCGGGACCTGCCGGCTTAAGCGGGCGTGTTAACCACTATCAAGTTACATGTAGCATTCAACGAACTAGGTAGGCCTAGGCCTACTGGTCCAAGGAGGTAAGGCCACTTGGCACTTGGTAAACGTCACGTATTTTAACAAACTGGACCCGCTGGTTTAACACTGGTTCAACAGTTAACGCTGGTTAACTTTTAAGTGTTAAACCAGCCGCTCTGGTACATGTATATTATCAAGATTATAAAACGAACCACAATTATGGGTTAACTCCACTGCTGTCCCTGCGTGATGGACCATAATTAAAGGTGAATGTTAATCAATGGACGAACATACCACCACATTTATTAGCTACAGCGTTTCATTTACCTTTCCATTAATCAAAAACCATTCCCAGAACCGAGTAACTGTCAAAAACCTCCTCGTATCGAAACAATTGGTTGCCAGGGCAACCGTCAAACAAGCGGTGTAAAGCATGGCCGTTACATTCATTATTGAGTTACGGAATTATGGTAATATTGCTGTCGTTTTGAATCTCGCGTTAACGTGAATGCAAATTGGCAATGCTGTACTTAACCTCTCACGTTAGTGTCAGTCGGGTCGCGGGTTTTCACAGTATGACGTATGCGATAAGAGTATGATGACTTGTTGGAGTATACTGGGAGTTATGCCTCTGTCATGTATATTCCATAGTCTACCCCAAAAAGGCAGAACCTATAGTAAGTCACTTTTTATTCAAAATTGAGTTACCTGTAGGTACAGTTTTGGAGTTACTAGGTTGTGGGCTTCATGTTACTCGCATTAGATTGGTGAAATATTCCATGGGTATGTTTTTTTTCTCATGGCAAAACCTAGTAACTTTCCACCCAGTGCAAGTCCTACAAAGACAAAACCTAGTAACTCAATAGTTACTATGAGCTGGAAACACAAGCTCAAATCCTTTGCACTTTCACGTTTTCTTGTTTTTCTCAAAAGTAGCAAAAGTGAGTTCGGTTCTGCCTTTTGGGGACAGAGATGGCGTCTTGAGGAAACTGTACGAAGACATTCACCTTTGTAACAAATTAGATGTCTTCGAAAAAGCTCGTATTAACAACAATTGTTTTCACTCTCTCTCTCTCTCTCTCTCTCTCTCTCTCTCTCTCAAGTGGTTTTAAAGGCTGGCAGCATTTGGTCCATCCTGAGAACATCATCGCATCAGAAGATTAGCGCTCGCTCCCTTCGTCACCGCACACGAATGTTTGTGTCCGGTGAGGAAGGGAGCGAGCGCTAAGGACCTCTGATGTTCTCAGGATGATTTGGGCGGAAATAGCTGAAATCGGGCGTTTCCGCCGACAACTGATCCCGCTACCTCACGTATCTTTCAGCTAAAATCGTCAACTGAGCCTGCCACGGAGGCATTTTTTGCAGCAGACTATGACGAGCCCACGACGGAGAGATTCAGTATGGAAATGGTGGTGTCGGCTCCTCTCAGGGTCTGGCACATTGCGGCCATCGTCTCCACCATCATATCAATAATTGGTACGTCGACTACTACTTCATGAGCCGCACCCAAAACTTTAGAAAGATGGCATCTTCTTATACGCACGCTCCAGGGTCGTATTTAACTTTTTGGTCCGGGGGGAGCCGAAGACCTTTTTTTTGGCTGGCTCGGGTGGGGGACAACTGCCCCTTGCCCCCCGCCAAATACGGCCCTGCTCAAGTTTCCAATAGGCCTTTGCTGTTGTGTTTTTTACCGTTCTGTAGTACAAGGAAACTGGTGTAACATCTGCCACTGTTTCGGCATGTCAGGGTTTCCCTTTGGAAAACACCGGCAGGTAGATCGACACGTTTTTTGTGTGTCCCCCACTGTCATGTCGCAGCTTATTTCGTCGGACAGTAGTAAGGAAACAGTAAAAAATGGGGGAAAATTAAAATTATTACACCGGCCGAATTCATCAAGAGCGTGATTTCATCTCTTGTTTCAGTCGTCATCCTGTGCTGTATTTTCGATTGCCGGATACCAAGGTCAAAGGAAGAAATAGAGAGGAATAACGAGCAAAGAAGAATAGCCTTCAAATATGCGGAAGAAATGATGAAAATTCATGTGAATGATATGAAGATAGTCAAGAAAGAAAATGAAGGTATAGTACCGTCCGGTGGCATGGCAATAACGGTGGTTCGCTGGTTAGGCCTTGGAGCCATTCAATTCAATTCACTTTATTCACTCAAACGCCATAAAAGCTAGGTACGCCCCTGTGGATGTATCTATTGGGAGCATATTGCTGTAGCAGTCTTGGCTCAGAGGATCAATAGAATTTATTTCAAAATTTCTTTGTAACAGAAACAGAAGAGAAGAAAACCAACGTCAAAGAGGAAGAAAAGGAAAAGGAAGAAGAGAGGAAAAAGAAACATAAGCACAAACAAAGTGCCTCAAACGGAACGACGGCAACTCACGTGAATGAAGAGGAGGAAAAACCGAAGAAGTACAAGAAGAAGCGAAGAAAGTCTGCTGCGATCGGTGACGTGGCGACACCACTGGCGCACCACCCCACAGACATGGTCAAACCGTCCAAGAAGGATACTTTAGGTAAAGTAACGGTTTCTGCTGCAATACCCACCAGGGTGAAAAACATTTTCCCACATTTCTCTAAAATAGGACACACGGCAATATAGGTGCTGAGAGCAGGATTCGATGCACCAAGAACCCTGCAAGTGCACCTGGCCGGTGTAACATCTGTGAGTGTTTCTGTAGCTCAGTGTTCCCCAACAATAGACACGGCCTAGAATGGTTATTGTTGGGTTAGTTGCCGCTTAATCCGTCAGGAGGGAAACAATAAGAAAAACACAGAAATACGGGGAACACGGTGACTGATCGACGTTACACCGGGTCTCAGCCCTCTCCAAATGCAGGCCGACCACAATTTCCTTTTAATTTCTTCCTTCCGTTTAATATATTATTCTTGCTTTTTCTTTTCAGCACTGGGAGTTCCAAACGAGAAAGCGACAGCGAAGACACTGTCAGAAATCCCTCATCACAAGAAACACAAGAACAAAGAGCCAAATATTTAAAGGGACTATGCCCCTATTGTCATTTTGGATTTTATTAGAGTTTCATCAGAACTTGAAATCTCAAATTTTGAGACATCACCAAAACGAGATACATGTATGATTTTTTAATTACCGCTACACTAGTTTCTTGACCAAAAGTGTCAAAATTGGCCATAGCCTACTATCAAACAGATACGATTCAATAAACTTGTCCATATTTATAAAATGACTTAAAAGTCTATAAATACATGCACACCATCTATCTATTGAATCAAACAAACGTTAAGTACCCAACAACTTATAGTTCCTTTATGAATATGAATCAGAACTACATATTTCCATAAATTCTTAAGACAAAATCGATATTGGTGGGCGGTATGACAACATGTAATGCACAGCACTATAAAAAGTGTTCCAAAAGTGAACTGACGTTTTCCTTTTTGTCCATCAGAAATGCTTAAAAAAGTAGTTGTGGCCCATCCAGAGGTCACAGGACCACTGAACCAGTAGCTGCATTTTATAGTCATGCTCCTTGAATGATCACACTTTCCCTGTGTCTTCCTTGGACGGAAATTCTGAATGCATTTATTATAATATTATGATTCCTATAACTTATTATTATTGGCCATCAATAGAATGGCATGACTACTGAGTGCAAACTCATTCCTCACAACAAAATAAATCTCACTGGGTTTTTGGCCTCGGCACCTCTTCTTCCTCACTTTGCAGTCTAACCTGGTGTCGCAGTTACATGCACAGAACCACAATGAGCATCAGCTGCTTTGTTGGGCTGTAAAATGCATTGTGGAAATACTGGTGCAAGTCAAGTATTTGCATTTGTGTTAGATGTTTCCCTCAGGGCCGAATCCATTGGCCCTAGTGGTAAGTACGTTGGAGGCTGTCTCATGCTGCTCATGTTCCTTACTGTCCCATGCGACGGACTGAAGAGCCAGGGATGATTAATCTCATATGGCCCGGAATTCGAACCCGGGACCTGCCACTTGCTAAATGGACGTGATAACCACTAGTCATTCAAGGCTTCTTGAGTCGAGTTCTCCTCTAGTACCACAAATCCACTCGCTAGGTCAGAGTTCTTCCCTGAAGTTACAAATCCTCTGGATGCACTCACTCAGAGAATGGGCTCTGTGCCATTCCAATCAATAGCTGCCTCTGGCCACCTGCAAAAAGACAATGAACATGATGAAGACTCAAGACCAGATTTTGCAGGATCAGGTCAGGTTTTTAGCAATAAGCATTGGAATGGGGAGGCTTTCCTTAATCCTTAAGACGTTGATGATGGTACTTCCATGTGTATGGAGTAGATGCAGTGTGATGTAAAATGAATTTGCTACTATACACAGCACTTCAGCACTGTCCTGCAGTCATATTAATATAATTCAGCTGGCCAATCATAACTTACTTTGTCCTGATGCAGTGTTCTAATGGCGGTACCAAATCTTCATCAGATGCTGGTTCATAGAATCTATTTGTTGTATCTTGAAAGAAGAGCAAAAAAGATGGTATGTGTTGAAGAGTGACGACACAGTGTTAACAATTCGACAAGAGAGAGTAAAAATTTTGATGCATTTTTACCATCAGTTAAGGCTAAGAATCCATTCACGCGATTTTCGTGCCGCGCGATGTCGCATCCTTTGTCCACGACCAACGCGGCGGAAACAAACAATGCTTTCGAGCGTCTGCGGCAAGAAAATCGCGTGAATGGATTCTTAGGCTATTAAGAGGAGACAACCTCTCTTTCACTCCACCATAAAAAGCCCAACGTGTCTCCAGCACGCAACTCACCTATTGACAACTTAATCTCTTCATCTTGCCGCATTAGACCATCGTAATAATAAAGATCAAACTGTCGCTCTGCTTTCCAATCACAGACCAACTCCTTCTTGACGGAGAACAGGACACTGAAATGACTCTCACTACACACCACCCAGATTGGATAAACTGGTGTCTTCATGAAAGTGCCAACCTGGAAGAAGTAGGAACAGCTCATTGAAACCGTCTCGAAGAGGTAAAGAGCCACTCTAATTAATGCAAGGTTGGAGAACATTATAAATGCACGATGAACTACGCTTGGCCTTACCTGACAAGACTTGTAGTGTTCAAACAACGACAACAAACCAATGTCACATCTGGTTGATATTCCACGTAATGTGGTCGACTGACCCATTTCGCCGAGCTCAATGATACCATTGAAGACGTTTGACACAGCTTTCCCCGTCAGAAGCAAGTTAACCATTTCTTGCGTGCAGTAGGAATGAGCCCCCATGAATTTGCTTCCGGGATCATCCATATCATGCTTTAAACTAGAAAGAAAATTTATTTATGGGATGCGTAACGAAACTTTTGTTGGTGCACTGGGGTGAAAAAAGACACTGACACTCTGAAAAATGTTAAGTGCACTGCAGGGCCTAGCTACGCTTACTGCAAGCACCCTCAGTTCATACAGCTAACTTCATTTATTTGTGTTTTCCTCACCTCTTTATTGATCTGGAGAGAATCGCTGAGTAGAGGGCGAGCACTACACCAGAGTTCCCATCCAACTCAAACTGAGACACACATTTCATCATGAAATGTGTCAGATCATTCTTCTTCTCAAACTTGTTTAACGTCAGCTAAAGAAGGAGAATAAACATCAGAGATAAGTTCTACATATCCCAGAACGAAATCGACAGAGCCGCATACAGGCACACCCGGAACCTACCGTTTCTGTCAGACCATCAGCCTTATATCGCATGCCACTAGAAAACATGGTCCTACCACCCGGTAGTGTCACTATTGCCCGCCTATTTTCACCAGCTCGCCAGAGAATGTTACTCAAGGCCTTTGCTAATGTTTCACTTCGTTTCCTTCTTTCCAATGTTAAACTGCAACAAATATAATTTATTTAGACATGTTGTGCATGACACTGTTCAATCATACCATAAATATATCAAAGAACCAAATACATTTCCACAAAATAGTAAACCTTGAAAACTGCTTTGTAACAAAAATTATTTCCTACAGCATTTTTAAAATGCTGTGCATGCTATCCTCGTTATCCTCTGTCAAATGATATTTTTGGAATCACCTTCGACTAGACAGGACTCACCTTTTATAACCATTATTTTTTCCGTCAGTAAAAAGCAGTTCTTGGAGGAAACACGCTTGAACACTGGCCAGCACGCCACACGGCCCGCCCTGTAATCAAAGGGGCTGTTCATTTTCATTTGAGACCAAGATTTGTGATCCTTGGGAAAACTAGAAAAGCTATGAATTTGAAAGTTGCAGGGATGATTCTATGGTGAAAATGATCAATATTGGATCAATTGTCAAGTCAATCATAAGTCATTATCTAGAACAAAAGGCTAATCAATGTGATGAGGCCCCGCAAAAATGCCATAAAGTCTAAATGTTACTTCAGAAATGGGTTGTGCTGCTCATTAGAGGTCCTGATCATGCAAGATTTTTCATCATAATTAACAAGAACACCCCCAAAAATGATTTTGAAATTCTTCGCTTAAGAGAGAGNGAATTATCAGTTCTAAATCCACATCTCCAATAATCCACATGAAACCAAGGTTATCATAAGTTTTTTACATCTTCCACAAACTTGGCACAGATGCACTACCATGTCTACGCAGTACTAGGCTATAGCTCAAGCAAGCACTCTGAGTAACAAAAAGAATTATTGAATATTATCTAACATCTTCTAGGACTTTCCTAGTCCCTATTCAAACCCTGGGCAGGTCACGCCACTATCATCCCTTGCACCCTTATATTGGCATTGAAAACATCAAGTCACCCAAAACACCTTTATCAGGAATGGGCAAGAAATGACATTATGCAACCATAACACAATGTATAGGCCTATGGCACCTCCAACCCCCACCTAGAGAATAGAATGGTCCTACATTGAGCAACAAAAAGTGATTCTTCTGTCAGTTTCTGGTCATTGAAATGACCCAACATTATATTTTTAGGTCAGGGTGATCACGAACAGCCTGATTTGACAATCCCTAGGATGAGAATGAACAGCCCCTTTGTGCAAAGTATCTTGAAATTATTGTGTATTATGAACCACGACTACATCAAAAGCTTGTTTCCACAACTGTGTAGCAGTTTTCCACACTTGCTGCACAGTTCCTCAGGATCAGGACTTCGTTCATACATATATTTACAATGTCTGCCATGCTTTCACCTAGATGTATGGCAAGCACATTTGAAGCACTATTGCCTGTGAAAAACATTCCCTTCCATACATGTAAGTAATTGACAAGGGACAGTGTCATGAATGGCTTGCACTAGATTTCTACAAAGGCGAATCAACAGTTACACCAGAAGATGACAATCCGCACAAATTACATAAATCACCCACCTTTTTTTGTACAATTCCATATTGCAGTTCAGGCAAATCAGAAAAGGTGAAACTTTGGTCTTTCCATTCTTCATTGAATGTTCCACTTGGAGAACCAAAGATTAGTATCTTTAAATCCTGAAATTTATTACAGGTATGACTTCATAATAATAAAGTTTTTATCGATGTCTCCTTGGTACACTTGATACCGGCAGGCCAACACTTATGCTATTCCCTCTATTCGCTCAACGTTTTGATGCATTTTATTTTATTTAAAAGAAACGCCCCATGTCAGATGACATAGTTTAGTTGCAGAGGAAACTTTTTATTCACTTACCATGGCAGTTTGTAGATCTATAGGTTTGGCATCAATAGCAGTGACATTTGAATGTGTTGGGACAGGTCGACTGACCTCAAGGTCAGCTAGGTCATTGTCAAGGTCATCAATGTCTCCTATCTCAACGTCTCCCACTCGGGTTGAAGTAGCTGCAGGTTTTGGTCTGGAAGATGAATATATGGCAAGGATTCGTGCTGTGTACACACATACATAGCATCACACTCTTTGCGTAGGTTGTGGATGCTACCGACAGTGAACCATGCACGTGGGCAATAATACTATGTATTTGTGGATGGGCATTGTTGTCACGTAGGTTACACAAGATTGTCAATGCAGCGCCCTCGTATGTTATGCAATGTCCTCGCGTATCTTATGTGATAAATCTGCAAAGGTGATGCCTAGGCTACACGAAGTCATTGGTATTTCAGGTAGGATTAAACAAATAATGTACAAAGGAGCAACATGCAAAGCAAGGATCACAAGAAGAGTCCTAAGCTAAGCCTCTACCACCCAACTCATCCACGAACCTGACTTGTTCTTCTTTCACACGCTTTTCTCCTCGTGTTGGTGGGCGCTCACATATACTCGACATATTCACGTCATATTTTTCCACTAATTTTTCACCCTCGAGCGACGATCGGCGGCCATACTTTAATCGTTCGCCCCGCACGCTCAAAATCGACTGCTCTTCCTGATCGGGAGTTACCGACTTTTCCAATCGCCTGCCATGAACAACTCCAAGAGGCCGTGGCGATGGATCTGCAGCTAAAATGTCCACAATCGGTTCTCTCGACGGCTTTTATCAGAGCGTTTTGTTAGTCCTTCATTTCTTGTGTCTGTTTTGAGAGGAAGTCGGTTCTCAGTACCAACACTCAAGTTAAAATCATCTGTCTTTTTATTATCAGTCACATCCATTTTATAAATATTCTGCTGAGGATAGTTCATTGGTTTGTGAACAGGTCTCTTCATGCGTTTCTCTCTGTCCTAGGAAAGAAAAAGAATGAAATTGACAGAATAAATTAACCTCAAGCAAAACCCTTCTTTCCTCAGCCTGAGTAAAAGTCAGCTAAAAATCACTCACATCAAGATTGCTTGAGATTGCTCCTGCCATGCCAAGACCACGCCTAGCAGATCTTGGTCTGGGTGTTATTGTTGCTGTGTGGATATTCGCCGTGATAACTGGCTCAGGTTGGGCTATGATCAGGTTGTCAGTGCCATCACCAAGGATTGTCTCTGACTCACCAGCATCTTCAAGGACAAGATCACCTGAAATATACATGTTTATTCAGAAATGCACTGGAAACAACGTGTCCCCTTGGCCTGAGATCGGCACCCCCTGCATTGTAGGATAAAGAACAATATGATCATGATGGACATACCACTGTTTTTCTTCAGACCAGATGACACAGGTTTCTTTCCGTTTCTTGTCCTTGACAGCGGTGGAGAGGATCTGTCGTCACTACTCCCATGGCTGCTATCTGCTGACGTTGGCTTTTTAGACCCAAGTGCATTGTTGTGCACAACAACAGGGGAAGGGTTGACTGGCTCACCACCAGCTGAATCAATCATATGCTTTGTAATAACTTCTATCATTGTTCGGTATGGCACATCTTTTTCCTAATGTGATGGGCAAAGAAAGTGAAAATATTATTAGACTTTATACATGTATCATCACAATCTGCTGAATGACAATGGAGCCTGATGGAGAGTGCAGTCAGTCATGTCAGTAGGGCTTACCTTATTTAACCTCATCATTTTCTCTATTTTAACTTCCTTGGCCAAGGCAACTCGGTTGCTGATGCTGCTCTCTGTCCTCGGAAGCTCATCATCCATTACTTTCAGAGTGTTTTTCAAACCCTGAAAAAAAGACCTCATCATCCAGATGCATGCATGGAAGTCTCCACTTGAGCAAACAATTACTCAAGGCGGCGGTTGACATGAACACACAAATTTCTCGGAAAGAATGAATGTTAGAGGAAATCCTCTCCATTGCTTGACCCCAATTTGAGTGAACACGCCTTTTCACGTTTTTGGGAAAAGTAAATTTACCCCAAGTTTAGTGTGACTGTCATGGCCACAGCTAACCTACCCTCCGTGAGTTTTAACGGAGAGTAGCAACACTCATGGTGACAATTTGACTATCCATCCTTACAACTTCCGGGTATTAGAAGCTGTGAGTTCAGTTCCGGGCACAGAATACTCAGTGTGAGTGACATGACTGAGCTTTGTGTGTTTTCCACTTATTCAGGGGTTGCGCTAGCCTGAAAAATGTGTTAGCCACTGTGGCTTACTGACTCTCAATTTTTTTAGCCACATTTTAGTTGTGTTAGCCACTGTGGCGAACCAAGCCCAAAAAATTGTTAGCCACATCTGTTCAGTCTGAGCCAAAGTCACTGTGAAGCATGGAGGGTGTTGTGAGCAAGACTACTACGTGACTACAAAGTCTACGGCCTGACCATGTGCATTTGTTTTGACTGGAAACTGAGCACATGGCTTTGTTGTGTCTGGATTTGGACTGTTCCACTTTCAAGTGTAGGGGTTGCAGGAACCTGTTACATGCAGTCTTTGCATCATTAAACATGCTCAGGTATGTCAATCACCCCTCTGAAATTATGGGCTTTCGCCACAGTGGCGAGGTCTGTTGAAAATATTATCGCCACCCAGACATTTTTATCGCATTGGCGAACGTGGCGAACGGCTAGCGCAATCCCTGCTTATTACATGTTACTTTGATGACAATGGCAAAGGGATTCAGATCTCATTTTAGTTCATTCCTTCTCTTCACTTCATTTGACTTTCAGTGCTGTTTCCTTCAACTGGGGTGTCTCCACATTAGGGACAACGGACTAGGTTGTAGAAATGACAGGAAAATGGGGAGTACACCGTCGGGTGCATGATTTCCATCCTCAACCACCTGAATCATTGAGATAGTGAATGGTAATCATGAACCCGCGCTGACCTACACCAGCATAAACACCGATGTTCAATGACATGTGAAATCTGCCGATCATCAGAAACGCACTTGACTGGAAAGGCAAATGACGGAGTTGACAGAAAACACATTACGCTGATCATAGGAAAACATTGACCGTAATCAACGAAAGGGCAAAGTGGCATTTACAGGTCATTGGTGAAGGAGGGTGGTGAATACACCGATTTCACATCTCATACGATCGCAGCATCCCTGGTAGAATTTTTGACAGCCACTTCCATTTTCAACCTCACTACAGGAGTAAGGCAAAAATTTCCTAGATCGAGGTTGAGAAACACGTGTTGGTTCCCGATACCACCACCAGGATCCATCCCCTGGTGGTGGCATTGGGAACCAATACACGCAATTCAACCTCGATCTAGGACATTTTTGCCCGTACTCCTGGTAGTGAGGTTAAAAACGGAAGTGGCCGTCGAAAATTCTACCACGGATGCTGCGATTGTGCGAGATCTGATATCAGTGTATTAGAGTTGGACCATTTTGGGACCGTTGAGTGTCATTGTCAGTGTCTGGGGAACTCAAGGAGCAACTCACTCAGTGCCCCACTTGATCCTTTCAGCTGCAGTTCAGACCTAGTGACGACTTGGACCAGGGACCACTCAGTCTCAACTCCCGACGCTCAACCACTATGCCACCATGTTCTCCAACCATTTCCCTCTATAATAAAACTTCTCCAGAGCTACAAAAAAGGATTTGGGCTCAGCAAACAAAAACTCCGAAATAATCATTTGTCTTATCTGTAGACTTGTTTCTTGGTGTTCAGGACATGTTAATTACATGCATGAAAGCCTAGCTAATGTCAGCAACCCCTCTGGCACATCTCCAGTCACCTCACTTCTGAGCTGATTGCTTCTCCAGTTTTTGCTCCAGAGCATCAGATTAATTTTCAGGCCCTGTTTTCCTACTTGAGCTTTGACGCAGTTTGTTGTACGTCCACCTGCTCTGCAGAAACATAGAACAAACCAACGAAAATGAAAGTGCACTCAACTTCCATATATCACTGAAATGAACCCTGAGCAGCTGATTTCAAATTCTAGAACGGCAAAATCATCAGTTCATCAGGAGATCCGAATCCAATAACACCTGATAACACATGCTTGCCATCTTCAAACTCGCACATCAATCAAAATCTTGTTCTAAATCAGTGAACAATTTCAATCGGAAAAGTCGAGAAACTACTCAAGAGGAATATTCGCTAATCTTGCATGGCTACCATGAACCAATATGATCAGATTTAAACTTAGATCACACAGTGGTACCTTATGGTCTAAGGAGAATTCCTCAACTGAAACACAAGGAGCGTATCAGTCCCCACAGAATGAACTTCCAAGATACCAAATATTCCACTTATGAACCAAGACCTTTAAAACCAAGACTTGAAAGATGCTCCAGCACCACACCAGGGACTGTGGCAATGCTACTCAACTGGTTGGATCTGGCTCGTGCTAGTCCCATCAGGTGCTTTGTTTAAAAGGTATCCATGATGATGTCTAAGATCAAAGCAATTCCCGATGACAGGAATGAAGACGAAAATCCACAATGCCCAAAACACGAAAGATGTCCAAAGAATGGTTACAGTGCCACACCACTCATCAGACATTCTGGGATACCCCAGACAGCAACAACACTCCCGATTACCAGATTCCGAATCCCACAACGGCGTCCACGAACACAATGCCTCCACTAACACACTTCCTGGACATGCGGATATTGCTGGTGATAAATTCTTGTCGCAAGGAGCGATAGGCAAGAAATATCTCCCTTGGTGGCGACATCCGTGATTGCTTTTCAATCCTATAAATGGTTGCTCCGAACGTCCCACACCAGTTGCACCAATTACCACATTCCTCTGCTAATCTAATCATAAGAAATATCCAACATTGGAAGAACTACCACAGGATGAGCCTTCCCGAACGAATACTAAATCAGAGCTTTGCTTTTCAATAACAGCATTGATACTATCCCAGCATTGAACAGATTTATCACTTTCGTCACAGAATAAACACGGGTGGTTATCGCCCCTCCTATAATCACATACCAATGTTATTCCCAACTTCTTGCTGTGACCAACCCGCCAATGAATCCAGGCAGCTACCACTAGAATCAATGTCCAGGGGCAGTCTCAGCAGCTGGGGGTGGGGCAGCATGGAGCATGGGATCAGGCACAAAATTTCATTAGCGGCTTCAGAGAGACAAAGCATTCCTCTCAGGCATGACTGTTTTCCAATAACTGACATCAGTTGACTGCTCATTTAATTGAAAACAATAAGGGACGCTGAGTTCAATGTCAGAACCTAATCAGGAATCCAGTCCATTGGGATGGCAAGCGGACCAGATTCATGATTGTGGGGGTGGCTGGGGAGCAGACTTTATCACATCCTCTGGGACAGCCAACCTCATGCAGCCCGAGTCAGGTTTGCCATGACATCACAAAGAGCAAGGCCATGCTCCTGGGTTGAAGAGAGAGCACAGTGAATTGCATTTGCCATCGCAGAACTTGACTGGCAAACCGTAAGGACAAGCAGAATCTCGTTCCGGAGCCACCAAGCAGGTACTCAAAATCATCTTTGTAGATCCAAACCTGAGAATCTCCACACTGATACCCGAGTATACTTGTATTCTTCACTTGCCAGCAAGACTTCGAAACGAATTCATCACCCAAGTGATCCATCAGGAAGATTTACGATCCAGCAACCATGAAAACTCACCACCAAAACAACTTGATGAAATTCTGGTACCAAAGGAATAGTTCGCAAGCACGCCTACTGACAATCAATATAAAACGAAATCAAGCACAAAAAACACTTTCCCCAGCAAAGAAACCAATTCAAAATCGTCCTCCTTCAAATTCACGAAATGTTGGTGATGTTCTTTCTGTGTAATGTTGAACAGGAAAAGCTTTCCGCACAAGTGACTTTATCGATGAGAAACTAATTTCAGTCATGAATAGATCAATTGATGAGTTTATTCTTCAACGCATCAGGACATCTTCACATCTCCGTCACGAATGTCACAGCCGGCTCCAACTTGTGAAAGGAATATGGCTCGTTCATTTGAAATCGCTGGTCTATGCAATGGCTGCAGTTTCTCTGGCCCTGGGGTTTGTCAGTTGACGGCAAGTTTGAATAGTGTGTATCATTATCAACAGGAATGCAAGTGCCAACCTTAACAAATGGTAAGTTAAGAACCCCTGATCGGAAGTGGCGTTAGTCCATGGCACACAATGGAAATCCTATGCGGCTTATTCCGTCAATCGACGACCCTTTTTTGTGCACTGATCGGGGATTCTAAACTCGTTCCTAACTGCTGGATATTTTCATACCGTAGGAGGAAACTGGAGCCCACGGTGGAAACCTACAATCGCGGTGATCCCTCTCTATCACACCTAACTGCCTAAAGCCAGACACGCCAGAGGATCAAACCTGTGACCTCACTGGTAGCAGGCATGGATGATTCCACCGCACCATCCCCACAACCCAATAGTGTAGTTGAGTTACCATCTTCAACAAACTGCCAATAATGTGGGGAACATGATAAACGATCAATAAATTATCGCCTGAAATCATGGGAACCCGATAAGAGTCATAAATCACAGCAACCAAGTCACACAGTGATTACTACAAGTGTTAATGCAACAGCAGCTCCTGTTAATTTGTCTCGGATTAGCCACGAGTGATCTTCGCTCGATGAATTGGCCCACTCATCACTCTCAAGCTCCACCACCAATCAGAAAACTTCATTATAACTGCCTTCAACACAGAAGGGATGAACAAACCATGGAAAAAGTCAACAGTCAACTCACTGTAATTACCACCAAGTCAGTTTCAACACAAAAACTTTAAATCACACCACAAGAGAACTGCCCCATTCATTCCCAAAACTTGCTACTAAGTAGAAATCTTCAGGCTTCAATGCAGAAAGAATGCACACCATGTGCATGAGAAAGTCAACACTTCTTGCTAAACTGGCCAGTATATTGACTACAAAGTCAATTTACGGCACAACAGTGTAAAGCACACAAAGTGTGAAATACTCAGCCAATGCATGAGAATTCTTCAGGCCTTATGCAGAAACAATGTTACATACCGGTACCATCAAAAGTTCATTCCTTGCTTATGAATTTTTCATACAAGTCAACCAGTTGGTAAAACTGCAGACTTGCTGGTGAAAACCT
>NMRB01000006.1:69685-117576 GCA_002633025.1 Notospermus geniculatus | reverse complement strand
CCCCGTCCCGATCTGTAATTCAATGATAGATTCCGACATTCCACACGGCCATGCTTGCCCAATAAGGAGAAAATCAATGCCACCCATGTCGTCCGAAATGCCAGCAGACTGATAGGCACACTGTCCCTAATTGTGACAATTTACCGTGATCAAGCGACTTGAGCCGCTCATCGGAAACCGTTTATTATCAATACGGCTGTCGTATTGTTGACGAAACTGATTCCTGTCGATCGACGCATAAGGTCCGAATAATCAGGTATCTATTGAGTCGGCGGCCAGAATCAGCAATCAATAGTTAGGTGAAGCTGCCTTATCAATGAAAGTTGGAGACCAGGGTTCATGGTCAGCTTGTCAGGGATGAGAGCCATGTTTCAAGTCAAACGTGTTGAAACCAACAGGGCAACGTTATATCAGTGGTGAGAACAGCCACAGCCAGGCAGGGAAATGTAACTGATTACCAGGCGATTAGGACATGTCGTACTGAAAGTTGGGGAGGCCAAGGTTCATGGTCATCGACTCATGCAGCTTGTCGAAAATGGAGAGGCCTCAATCTGGTCCCGCGAGATTTCATTCGAGACTTGAGTTTCGATGAATGAAATCTCTGGAACATTTGGCTGACATCTTGTGTCAATGACGTCATCTTGTCGTGCGTGGATGTACGGCACTGGCACAGCATGACGGCATTGTTGCGTCAGTGATGTCATCAACATGTCAGCCAATATATCAGAGTCCGAACGACGTCATAACGTCAGGCTCGGGTCTGTTTCAGAGTGGGTCAGCCTGTCAAAATTTGGAGAGGCCAAGGTTCAAGGTCAGTTAAGTTAGCTCTGGCTAGGCCAGGGTTCACGGCCAGCTTCAAATTGGAGAGGTCAGGGTTCATGGTCAGCATGCATCAAGCCCAATGTGTGTAGCACAGACTGAGACAAATGGCAATACTGTGTGTGGGGCTGTTTGTCAGTGTGAACACACCGCAGCCAAGGAAAACTTGGATTAGAATGTGATTATAACAGAACATGGAGCACTCCAAGTCTCAAGCATACTTCTTACCCTCCTCACACAGCGAAAACATCATTCCTTCATCCACTTGAGCATCGTTGGAGACGAGGGAGAACGGCATCCTCATCTCTTCAGTCTCCATCCTAGCTGCGTCGTCATGGAATGAATACCTCTTGGCATGATTGACTTCCATACTTGAGAATTTGAAATATGGGTTAATCCCATTTCAAGCCTTATGCAATGCAAGTGATACATCTCAAGAGAATCTCAATAATGTGCACAAGGAAAAGCAATTTTGGAAAAGTCGGAAACTGATGAATGATGTTCACTCCTGTTAAATTTTGAAAAGAAATGTTAAGATTCAGTGCATGTAAGAGCTACTGAAACACTTACAAGTTCATTAATTAAATTTAAAATTAAATTAAAATTATACACAAATTTTGTTATGACTTCATACATGTATTTCCCATTTCATAGAACTTATGTATTTCATTCAGTCAGCATTTTCTGCATTGTGTTGAACAACATTTGATAAAGAAGCCTAAACTTCACTTCGAGTCAGATGTAAAGCACACACCCTTTAAAAATTCACCTAATCGCCTGCTGCGGGAGGGATGGACATGTCACCTCTGTTTTCTTAACAGTCAAATGTTGACTTCACTCTTATTGAACTTGACAGGTAACTTGATGGAAAGGCCATTCAATTTCCTCAAACAGCTTTCAGCTAAAGTGGCTCGCAAGAACCTGCCAATAGTGTTCAAGACGACTGGGGACAAGAGGCCTCGACACAAACTGACCAATATCTCGAGAAATCGTATTCTACATTTCCAGTGAGGAACTTTTAGGAAATTGCATTTACATACAGACTGAATACTGATTGAAAACCTGTCATGTTATATGGAGCTGAAAGGAACTGGAGCAGAAGGGTGAAAGCAATTCCCAAAACATGCAACGAAATGAAAATCAATACAACTGTCACATGACTGTTGTTACGGTGATCGAACTGAACTGAAGACATCAATTCACATACTACAGTTATCTGCAAGACTAATGAATGAACTTGTTCAACAGCACCTGTCACAATATTCAGCATGCTGAGGTAATCAGGAGATGAGTTCATGCTCCTTCCCCGTCACTGCGAACTTCAGGGTGGCACTGAATAGCGGCATCGTCCAATTATCCCAGGCCACTCCTCTACTTTCTTGGCCAGTGACAATCCAGTACAACATGCGTCTCAACAACAACATTACAATACCAAGACTAAAGATTAGACGCTCCTCTACATGTACGTGAGAGTTTCCTCATGCAAGCTGGCTCTCTATAAGGGTAAAGCTGCGTTCACCAGACATCTGGAATGCGGTATACAGGATGCGGAAGCGATATGTTGTGTGCGAAAATGGATCGCATTTTCCACTTCCGCATTCCGGTAAACGCAGCTTAAAACTCACCCGTAGAAAACTACGGGTAGTTTGTGTCATTTGTTAAAGGCAGAAGCCAAGGAAACCATGGTGAAGTGCCTGCCCATGGAGAACCAGCTCGAGCAAGGAACTCTCTGGTGGAGGAGCACCTTCACATCTCAAGACCTTCTGAGTATAATCTTGAATGCTTACCTTCCTTGTCGCACTCGACTGATACACGACTGTCCACGACAACAGGGTGAACAACTGCAGTGTGCTGCCCGCCCAAAGGACTGGGCCCAGGAAATCTAATTTCCCCCTGTTCTGGTCGGACAGCAACAGTGGGTTGATCCCCTGCAGTCGGGACATCAGTCTCAGTGTCTGTGCTAGTCTCATTGGGAGCTTGTGGGGGAAGAAAATAAGAATGTTCAAGTGAATACAGTGCAGGGACACGTAAGAAAGCTAGGCCAAGGGATTTTAACTGATTTTTAAAGGTAACAAGAAACTTGGGGATGAAAGCAGGGTTCTGCCGATGCTGGTCGGCGCCGGACGGCCCCGTCCAGGACGCAGAAATGCCGACCGGCACTCAGCCTAAAAGGAGTATTTTCCGACCAGCACGATTTTTAAAAAAATGTTGAATAAAAATGTGTAGAACTTCAATAAAATCATCATAAGAGAAAGTAATCTCGTATTTACACTGCTTCCTCCAGTAAGGAAATCCAAGGGGTAACTAACACGGGAACTCTGAAGACGATATGATTAAGACGATATGATTTACCAATTTACCTACGGGAATATAGGTAGTGAGCTTGTCCCCAGTTTTACCCACGGTTCCAGGTAAACATTACCTCCAATAATAAGGAAGGCGCCTGAGAATACCCACGGATAGGTAATATTGACCGGCGCTTTTGAGCAAATATTACCCATTGGTAAAATTAACCCGCGGGGACTATTCCATTTTTTACAGTGTGGTCAAAGCAGGCTTTTTTTGCTCAAACTTCTTTGTCTTCCATGAGAAAGGGGCAAAAAATCACCATCACATTATCCCGACATTGTCTGCGCTAGTTACTGGGGTTGTGACATTATTGGTCAAAATGTTGTGACATTATCGGTAAGGAAAAGTTGTGATATTATTGGTCAAAATGTTGTGACATTATCGGTAAGGAAAAGTTGTGACATTATTAGCAAGTTGTGACATTATTGGTTGGATGATGTGTTCATAATGTCACAATAGTGACATTATCATCAGTTGTGACATTATTGGTCGATTGTGACATTATTGGTTGTAACAGGGCTGATGCTTGACCCTCTGACCTAGGCTTGGATGACACTGACCTGAATCTGTTATCATGGTCACGATTGCTACCACTATCCCGATGGCTCTTCTTGAAACTTCGGCCACGACTCTGTTCATTAACTTTGTTAACAGTCGCCTGTGGGTTGGATGATTCTTCTAACTTGATCGCCTGCGTCTCACTAATCTCGAATGCTCTGGCAGTTTCAAGCAGTTTCTTAAGGTTCATATCCTCCCTCAGGGCCTTGCGGCGTAGCTGGTGGTTCTTGGTACCAGTGATTATCTGTGCGCAGATCTCCTTCTCGACGTCAGCAAATTCACACGTCTCAGCAAGCTGTCTCAAACGGGTCTGGTAGGCATCGATGTTTTCATCTGCTAGCTGGGTTGCTTGTCTAAACTGGAAAACTTCGAATGCAACATTGCGTTTTGGCTTGAAGTAGGTCGTCAGACTCGTTTTGGCTGCGTCATAATTAGCGTCATCACCAGTACCAGCCAGGGTATCAAATATCTCGTCGACATCGGGTCCGGCAAAATGGAGTAGAAGCGCTCTCTTCCTAGTGGGGTTGGTGATTCCTATACCAGTAACCAGTCTCTCAAAACGTCTCAACCACTTGTCCCACCTTTGGCCAACATTATGGTCAGGTTGAAGATCAAACGAGGGAAAGCTCGGCAAGGTCAGCACTTGCTCGACCGGGGCAACAGGCTCAGGATCAGGCATCTTGCTTGGCGACTCAGGTTAATACCACACGACAGGGCGTCTGCGCGGTGCTGCCGTCTCTCGTCGACTTTTCGAACTAACACGTGTACCTCCACGGCGTCGTGTGGGCTGCTGAAGTTGGGCCACCTGAACGGGCTTCAAAATGCAGTGTTCAGTGCGTCAAGTTGCTGGTTTTGGGCGTTGAGGGGCTTCTATACATTCTTATTCATTACCTCGTGGCGTTCTTGGATCCTCGTCGCCAGTTTTCATGTCCTTTCGGGACTTATTTAGGGAGAGATGAAATCGAAGACATGAATACGATGCGCCGTCTATTGACTACTCCGCCAACTAAAATACACCCGTGTGGTAGTAAAACAAGTCACGGTTACATCGGTACCACAACACTACAGCGACCACAGAGGTGACTGAGCATATCTTTATTTTTTTTTTAGTTTTTGTTGACTCGTTGCGACAAATACTTCCTTGGAAGATCAGTGATATCGTGGATAACGTCACTGATCGACCTCAAAGGTAATTATCGCATGCGACGTAGTAGTCGCATCGGTAGTCACCCCTATTTTAGTCGCAAGGGGTGACTACCGATGCGACTACTACGTCGCATGCGATAATTACCTTTGATTTCGATCAGCGATGTCAATTGTCATCCACGACATCACTGATCTTCCAAACAAGCATTTGTCGCAAACGAGGCAACAAAAAAAACTGAAAATATGTTCAGTCGCTTCTGTGGTGGCAAGGCCGATCGCCTAGAAAATCGCTCGAAAAATTGCTAGTGCGCCGCCCTTAATGCCTGGCGCACACGGGCGACTACCGATGCGACTACTACGTCGCATGCGATTATTACCTTTGAGGTGGATCAGTGATGTCATCCACGACATCACTGATCTTCCAATGAAGCATTTGTCGCAAACGAGTCAAAAAAAGTAAAAAAACTAAAAATATGTTCAGTCGCTGCTGTGGTCGCAAGGCTAGTCGCCTAGAAAATCGCTCAAAAAATCGCTTGTGTGCGCCAGGCTTAAGGCCCATTTACACTTGGCAAACAATCTGCGATCAGTAGCAACCTACCCTCTCATATTTACACGTAGCAATCTAAAGCAACCTTTCTCAGTTTGAACAAAGGATTAAAAATCATGTGACCTGAATCAGCAATGTAATTGGCTGCCAACCCGCGACTAAAGGCCCGTCTACACGATCATACATTTGTTCAAAACATCATCATACATTTGTATGATGATGTTCATGGACAAATGTATGATCGGTGTTGACCGTTTTCCCAACAAACTTGAATAGCATCCAACACGTATGGTGATGTTCAAACTTTTAGCTGCATTGTGTAGACGGAAATCCACAACAAGCTTGGACATCATCATACATCATCATACAAATGTATGATGATGTTTTGAACAAATGTATGATCGTGTAGACGGGCCTTTAGAGCAAATTTAGCTGCATGAAGCTATTTGGTCGCAGGTTGCCAGTGGTTGCCAAGGCAAGGTTGCTATACCTATAGGTTGCATAACCCACTTACACAAGCGATATTCAAGTTACACTTAAGCGATATTCAAGCAACCTTCGGGTTGCTGCACACTTGACACTAGATGGCATTATTTTTTATAACACCACTAGCACAGGTGCCAGGTTTCCATCTTGAAAGTAGTGCAGATTACTACACTTTGGTAAAGGTTTTTAACAATCGTGAAGCGGTCAACCGTACCACTGCCAACCCAGTGGAATGATAGATGATGTTGCATTATGGGTAGAAATGGATTCAAGGCGAATATTTTCAGACTAAAAGGACTTTGTGTTGATAACAAGTGGTATTAGAAATGAACTGAAAACTAATTAAAAAGAATTGTGTGATTAGGCCGACCGAACTATTTCTACATGTGCGGCAGCAAAATCCAAAATGGCGGCCTTCCACCTACGCTAGTGGTGAAATGAGGCACGATATTTCCCCTCTAGTGTCAAGTGTGGGGTTGCTGGTGTCTCGTTCTAAAGTTTCCTAGAGATTGCTATCCAAAGTTGCCATGTGTAAATGGGCCTTTAGAGTATTGAATGGCGAGGACTCTGTTGAGAATCGAACCCGCGGTCACTTGATCAACGTCAAACAACTGACATCTGACCACTGAGAAGCTACTGACCATGGTCTGTTTTGAAATTTAAATATTATCAAAAAGTTTGATATTAAAAATTATATCATATCGTTTCGTCGGATGTAAAGGGTGTTAGCATAAAATCAATACTGAAAATATAGCCAGAGAGAAAGATCACAAAAATATCATCTCTTATCAAACCACACCGTGACCACCATTGTTCAGTTCTATTTTCAGTTGAAGAATCAATACTGTCTTTATGTCTTTATTTCATGAAAAGAACAATTGTTGAATGCACCAAAGGCAGAAGACGTCCTCCCAACAGATGTGGTCAGATGACTCAGCAGAATCGGATGGAGTGTAAACCACGGTTAAGGAATGGCTTGATCCGGTCAGAATTCATCTTTTTGAGAGTCTCTGATCAGGACATTCCCCTTGACAACACACCGAGATTCGTCGTCACTCCAAGAATAAGGTGATAAAATGACAGTAGGCTACTGTTTACATTCGCTACCTTCCGTTATACCCACCTTGTGAGGAACCCTGATGTATGGAGTTGGAGATGCCCATCGCACTTGTGCTTACATTCATTCCCACCGCAAAGCTTTCGTACTGGAGTTATCTGCTGAGCAAAAAGTCATTCGAGACCGTTTCCTCAGCAAGTAGCTCGTGTGTGCGCGTATTTTTTCGGTGAGTTTTCTGCCTCTCAGATAGCTCCAGTGTGCTACAGGCTCAACAATGCCCAGTATCCTGGCCCTGGTCATTATTTTCTGGCTAAAATGTAGGTCTGGAGGTAGTTTGCCAAAAAAGAGTGTACAGTGTGACAGACGCAAATATCTGTATCATTGTTTAAGATGGTTATCAAGGTTTTGATTCAGACGTATTTTCAGACGGTGGTGCATCACTGGAGTCTTTTAACATCAGACATACCACAGCAGGATGTGACGTCATTTCTCGCCTGTGCTGTAATTTGTTGTAAGTTGAAATGTATAACCTTTGTTGTCCTACCTAAAGACTTCGACTCTGCTTGTCAGATGAGCAGAAGGAGAGGAACGTGTATGGAGAAGAAAGAAGCACTTCAATTCCAATATGCCCGGATGTGTCAGAAAAAGGTAATTCTGTTTATCATAGGCTACCTCAAGAGAACGTCAGCCAATCACAGCGCGTCGTTTACGGTCACGTGCCATGAAATAATTTTCAATATTTCATGGCATTAAAGATAGTATATCACGACTTCATTGTTTACATTCAATGTTTGTAAACATGGATGTTTACATTCTGTTATTTTGGACTTTCGAAACACGCCAACCCACCAAATTGAATACTTTTGGTATCAACAAAATTTCTGGAGTGGTAGCCACCAAGAATTTATTCATAAGAAAAAGAAAGCCTGGACATAAACAAACAAAATGTAAATAAACAACGAATTTCGTGGCCCGCGAAAATACCAGTGATATACTATCTTTAAGCCTATTTCATGTTTGGCCGTCAGCAGTGTGATCATGGTGATCGTGCCTGTCTTCGTCAGACAACAACGATTTGGGCATGCAGGAAATACCGTACGAGATAAATACAACCAGCCAATCTATTGATCTTGTGCAATGATACCATATTTTCGAAGTTCCCCTGAACTATGAAGGTAGGCCTACATCACGACTGAAGGCCTGTGTGCCTGCATCAACCATCATGACCATTGCCGCCGTTTGTGTTTGTTTGTTTCACAGGCAGGAGCGTCAGATCCGTATCCGACTCTGCCACTGCCCTTCCTCCAGCCGGCCGATAGGCGGCCGTGCTGTGGGCGTGGCGCAGGCCCACATGTAGGCCTACATACCGGGGTATCGAGTCCTACGATCGAAACACGGTGTATTCTGCAACCACAGCCTTTTTGTTTTTGCACGCCAAGAAAGGATGATTCGTTGATTCGTGTATTGGCCCTGCCCGGTCGGGCCCATTCCATCACCTCAGTACGCGGGGGTCGAAACAGCATAGGGGGTCTGAATGTCTCAGAGATTGGCTGGTTGTATTTATCTCCTACAATAGTTCCTGCATGCCCAAATCGTCGTTGTCTGACGAAGAACGCCCCGACAGGCACGATCACCATGATCACACTGCTGAGGGCCAAACAATAGGCCTAATGCCATGAAATATTGAAAATTATTTCATGGCACGTGACCGTAAATGACGCGCTGTGATTGGCTGACGTTCTCTTGAGGTATGATAATTTCCATTATTTCATGGCTTGACGCGAAATATTTATATAATGTAACCCACACTTAAAATATTCTGGTCGTCCTGACAAGGTGGAACTCGTTCTCAGGGTCGAACTCATTCTGCTTCAAGCAAATGGGGTTTGTTCTCGATATCAAGCGCCATTTTGAAGGCGAAAAAAGGATTTTAGTTTAAAGGGAAATGCATTAGACAGCCAGACTTCGGAGGCGTATTCTGCAAAATCTGCCGTTTCGAAATCAATGTGAATAATACAAAATGTACATTTTGACCGACTGAATATAATCCATTTTAACAAATTTTCAATGGAACCTCGTCCCCAGGTGCAGGTTCGCATGTTTGCACAGGTTTTGCATATGACTGGAGCATGGCTTTGCCTGGAGGCTAGATTCACTCTTTATGGGAGGTACCATCAAGAATCAAAACAAACCCCGCGAGCCATAATTGACAGGGTCTATCTTGTCAATTGATAAGTTTTCAACTTGTCGCCCTCGATGATGACATCTTGGGCCGTATTCAAAAAGGGTGTTTAAGACTTAGACGCGGGTAACTTCCTCAAAATGCATGGTGGAAGTGTGTGCATTTAGTGGAGTTACATGCGTCTAAGTCTTAATCGCGCGATGATCACCCTTTTTGAATACGTCCCCTGTCCTTGAAACAAATTCATCATGTCATTCAGCCTAAATATAAAAAAGATAAAGCGAAGCAACTTCAAAATCATTCCTTGCTAGACTTAGAAATTAAAATTTCAGCGCCAAGAAAATGACATATGGTAGATACAAGCACTAAAAACAACTACGTACCGTAAGACAGAAAAACCCTACCTAATTTCAGAGCCCACGATGGGATTCGAACCTACGACCTATCACTAGGACACCGGCCGCTTGTGCGTTTAATGGGCCGTTTACACATGCAACTTTTCGTATGCAACTTCATGCAACTTGTTGCATAAACCTGATAAGACCAAAACTTTCATCAAAATTGCATGTGTAAACGGGCATGCAACTTGTTGCAACTAACTACTGCAACTTGTTGCAAATTTAGGATCCAGATCGTATTTTCTGGTGAAGTTGCAACAAGTTGCATGAATCATGTGACGTCTACTAAAGCCAAAATGGCTGCCGAACAAAGGATTCCGCCAAAATTCCTGCAACTTGTTGCGAACGTTTGCAACTTATCGCACTGGATGTTGCAATGTGTAAACATCACAGGTAGACTGCAACTTGCAACTTGGTGCAACCTAGTGTAAACCGCCCTTACGCTCCGTCATGCGCATTTCCCATTATTTGGAAGCAGAGCGGCGGAAAATAACAAAAGACTTAACACATGACGCAGCGTAAAACGCACAAGTGGCCGGATACCTTTAAGGTGCCCGCAGGTCGACATTGCCTCTTGAAGCAACTCGACGGATCCGTCGCAGATAAAAAAAAACACACCACGCGCAGATCGACATTTCAGCGATTGAGAGGAACTCGGAGCAACTGGCAGTTACCTCGAACAACACGCTCATGTTGACAGGGCGTCGATCAGAAGTGGACAGGTCACAAGACGCACGGCACTGCCGCCATTTTCTTTTTCGGTGTACGTCACGTGATTTTCAATGAAATATCCCCGTTCAAGCAACTGATCAGTCACAAGCAGGCGCAGTCGACGCATATTTGAACTGGAGACAAACTAGTACATGGGAACTCGAAGCAACTCGCGGCAACTGGTGGATCCCGCAGTGGCTCGGAGACGCAAGCGCGCTCAAGCATGCAGCACACTGGCCGCCAAATTTGGCGTCCAGAAGCGTTCGACTGAACACCTCTGGACGCCAGAGTTGGCTGCCAGTGGATCCTGGTTAGAGCACACCTGCCCAGATTAGGCGTTCAGTAGCATCGTTTCGGGACACTTCCGGCATTTTGAGGCTGCTATTTTGAAATCAGGTGACATCAAGACGTAAGCTGATTGGCCTAAGCCTCGCCGCCGACTCCTAGTCTGGCTGCCATCGGTAGCACACTTGGCTGCTTCGTGAGTTCACAGGCATCCATAATCAAACATGTTTGATATCTGGAGTTCAGTGGCGTCCGGCGGCGTTCTCCAGATTCCATTCGTAGCACATGGGGATTTTTCTGGCGTTCGGACATGGCGCCGAAAAAACGCCTTTGACACAGAAGTTGGCGGCCAGTCTGCTGCTTGCTTCAGGTCGACAAAATCGGCAACTGATCAGTGACTCCGAGTTGTTTCCATCGCCAGAACGCTAGTTGCCTCGAGTTGCAACAATGTCGACCTGAGCCAGGCTAACCACTGAACCACTGAAGTCCAATTTCGTATTTGTACTTCGTGTTTTGTCAGATTTAAGAAACCTCACTAATAGCCTTTTGTACGATCTGCACCAGAGAGTAAGTCCGTTACTGAGTGCAGACCGGTCTGTAGCTGGTCTGGCATGAAACCAGCGAGTGCAGCTGTCAATAACTTTTTTCAACATCTCAAATATTCCACAATCCACAATACTTTGTGGGCATGTTTTTCAGGAGAAAGAAGCAATTAATTATAACATTTCAAAAACAGGAAAATTTCTACCACCTGTTGTCATTTCTCGAATGGAGACGTGGTCCTTTGAAAAGAGACAGGGTTGGGTAGTTACAGTTGCTGGATCAATCAGCCAACAAACCAAATCTCTACACATGCGATCCCGAGTTTTTTCTCGACGTCGTGGAAAGGCCGATTATAGCCTTCTGTATCATCATACACTTCGTCTCAAACCTCCCTACCCAAAATATCTGCCTGATGACGTTTACAATACATGTACGTCCATGTTCCTACCGGGTAGCAATGCCAGTGAAATTTTAAACAGGTTATTAAATCGATTAACAATTATGGCACAATGCAAATGGACATAATTGGCTGTTTTATTCAGATGCACTGTCCCGAGTAAACAGTTTTTCTATTGCTCGGTATTAAGGTCGATCTATACCCATTGGGTGCCGCCGAACTGCCCAACTTAAACTCGTGATAATTCATTGATAATAATGATTACAAAAACATTTCTGGTACGGTACGTTAGGTATGAAGCATCTAAGTGAACTTTCACCCTAAATAATTGGATCCTATTTTCCGGAGTGCCCAGAAAAATGACTTTGTTGGAAAGGCCGAAAAAATTTCCTTGAGCAATTTTACGTCAGCATGCTATGTCGCATCGAAGCAAACTCTGTTGGAAAAGACACAGCCATACCTAGCGCATGTCGGTATAACCGCAGATTTTTAAAAAATATGCTAATTAAGCTTATAATTAACAAAGTTTGACTTTTACTCCACAAAATTTTCTCGGTTTCGTAATTTTCGCGGACATCTATTTCAAAAACCCAGAATCGGCTGTTATACCGACAAGCTCCATTTGGTGAACAACACACTTCCGTTTTCAAAGTTTGAAAAATGTTTATAAAAGTGGGAGAAAAACTGCTCACAATTTTGAAACTTTATTCTTCACGTGGGTTTGTTTACTATTTGCAACACACGTTCACTATAGTGCGTTTCCAAATATTACGTGGGCAAATCAGCGGACCATTGAATGCCAAGGCCTATAATTGACTGACAACAATAAAATCTATTTGAGCGCTAACGCGGCCTAAAATTGGCGAACAGACTAGAGGCAATTATTATTCATTATGATTCATTCAGTTTCACACCAGTGGGTCGCTTGGAATGCGCTTGTCTGGGGGAAAACCCAATGACTATAGATCGACCTTAAGCCCTACCTTCCCTTACCACACAACAAAACAATGAGTATTTAACACCCCCGGGAAGGTGCGATGTTGGTTTGTTTTCCAATTAATCTTTCTCGTTGTGCGTTTTACGCTCTGTGAGTCAATTGTACTGTCCTGGCTAAGGCAGATTTATATTGTCCCTGTGGATGGATTATCGAGTAACCTGGTGTTCTGCACCACCTTACCCGATTCCTGCTTTTCTGGCCAGGAATCGTTTGCGTCCTCATCGAGTTTACATACGACGGCAAAACGTCAAAGCCGTTGTTATTTAAGCGTTGGCTTGGCCTATATTGGTTGCGAATGAGAATGATGTAAATGTGGGAAATTTCATTCACATTTTCAACGGTCCTTTCCCTAGTGTATGTTTTCTGTGAGATGCATGCTACCTTTGGAAGTGCAACAAATCTGCACCGATCAGAGTTCTCGAACCCTCGCAGGAATGCATAGTGAACCGAGACCCATGCTTCTTCGCCCCTGTGCAGTGGTATCTGTGTGTTTTCTGATCAATCCATGTCAGGAACATTGGAAAGATTATACAAGTAGTGGATGGCAGGTCGTCCAATATGGATTTTTGTTGGATGAAGAAAAGGGCAGGTCGTCCAATATGAATTTTTGTTGGATGAAGAAAAGTTATATAACTTTCTTCATCCTTGATTCAGCCTTGATTTCTGCAATTCCCTCTTTTCTGGACTGCCGCATTCTACCATTCATCCTTACAAAAAGTCCAAAACACTTGCTCCCTCCCGTACGATACGTACCCATCCCTTACCACCCTTTTCCTACAAAACGTGATTTGATTAACTTAATCAAATCGTGGTTTGTGGAGATACACCTCATCTGCAGTGCTGAAAACCATGTTATTATTAAACAAGCAAGATACCCAAATTCAACTGAACAAAATTTTTGGTTTTGCCATGGCATGATGTGTCGAGATCACGAGAAGCAGAAAAACACACTCTTCCGACAACAAGGTAGAGACGGGTGCCCCCCCCCCCCAGACGACATTTGATTGGCATGTGTCATTTGTATGTGACATGCACTGTGCTGGATATTGCATTTTTCAGACAGTGTGATACTTTTTTCATAATTTAGGAGGTTTGCTACCTAGATAAATGAGATTTGGCAGATTACCTCAGATTGCGCGTCCCTTGGTCCCTGCGAAAGTGGCAATGTCATACGTTAATTGTAAGGAAGTTTATTAACGTTTTTTTCTGAATCACCCGATACATCAATGAAAATGACAAAATATGGGCGCATTTTTGTGGTTTTCCAACATTCATTGAAAGTTGTTAATTAATCGCTTGCTACTAATGAAAAGATTGACATACATTGCCCCATTAACCTTAGAACAGTGACACAATAAGTAATTTTCTCTCCAGGTACGAAGAGGGAGTTCTGTGTAAACACATTATCGTTTGCTTTGGGTATCACTGTTTGTTGGAAATACAGTTACCAGAGAGAATGTTCGGCATGTTGTTTGCTGCACAAAGAACACCATTGTCTAGACGCAGGGGACATTTCCATGGCGCATGATTTTTGCAGTAGAACTTATAATGGTAATTTACACATGGCAATCTCAATAGAAATACGTAGTGCAGTAGTAGGTAATGGCAGTCTGTGTAGGGACGGGGCAGAAAATAGTGAGCCATTGGGAGATATGAATAAAATAAGTGCAGTCCGTGGAACCTCGGGTGGGGACCACCTCGGTAAAGGGACCACCTCACCTAAGTGGACCATTTTAGTCCAGTCCCAATTTAGGGAGATCCTCAGTGACATCCATCGTCCCGCATGAGGAGTATTGGGAGAGATCGAACATTATTCCATGAGGAACTGGACGATAGACTAACCAAGGACCCCCTTGCCGGGAGGGTGGGTGGGTGGGTGGGTGGGGAAAACTTCGCCGACTCCCCCAGGCGGTCGGTCACCACATTGCCTCGGATGCCGATTGCAACCACATCCGACAACCCGACACGTCATCGAAAGCTGGCTGAAGAATGCCCACGATCTCATGGCGCTCCGCTAGATGTCACTGAGGGTCTAGGGAGATCCTCAGTGACATCCATCGTCCCGCATGAGGAGTATTGGGAGAGATCGAACATTATTCCATGGGACTGGCGGCGCGCCTAACCAAGGCAGCGCCGATTAACCTTGGGCACCATTGTACCCTCCACCATCTTCTCTCCTACCCCCAATACTCCCCAACACAATCCCCAATCCCAACACACCCATGACCTACTCAACGATCACTTGCTGAACTCCGGGCATGACGACCCTGTGGCCGGGGATGGAATCTCCCGTCCCTTCCAATTGATCCAGCTTCCCCTGCAGCTGAGCTTCTCCGAAGCCAAGAGAGGAACAAACTTAACGTCGAGCTCCCAACTAGGGGTGGGATCAACACCCGGCGGCATAATGAAACCCAAGATTTGCTGACCCGATAATTACCGAAGGACAGGAAATTCCATCCCCGGCCCACGTGGAGGCTAGCGCAACCACTAGGGAAGTTAACCCCGGACCGGGAGAGGAATACTACAATTTCCACTGAGCCCGCTTCATTTTCACAGCCTTAACCCAATTATCCGCTTCGCCGCCAAAGAAACAGGCATGAGTAACCACACAAATACCCCAGAACGGGCGCACTAGCCTGTGACCGACGTAATCCTACTACGGACTTCTTGACACCAGCACAACGCTAACAATGAACCAATTGATCAGGGCTTTTAGATCAATTACTCAACAAGCATCGAGGGGAAAAGCACTACGAGCAAAGTACACAACACACCAACATGGCATGAAACACGCACAACCGGCATAGGGCGGCCGACGTACCCAACCAACACCATAATTTTGACTACCACCAACAAATCATGACTGCACTGACAAGCAATCCCCCATGATAACTATCAAAACTCAGGCCTGCCACACTCCCATCTTCTCCTCCGTCGAAAAGGGAACCAAGCCGCCTTGACGCCGAGGCAAAAGCAAAAGCCACGAAGCACTTTCTACTTCCATTTGTACGCCAAAAATATGCAAATAGCCCACCTAGCCTGCATTTTCCCTTCTATCCGTCTTCGGCCATTTCATAATCATTGTCAACCCAGGCCTACGGCTGCCTGGCCTGCCATGCCTTGACCACATATACCGCCAACATTCAATTGCCTCGCCATAACCACTCGCCAATGCCAAATATGCCAATATGGCTCGCCTCAATTGCCAATGCCAAGTATGCCATGCCAATATGCCTCGCCTTAAACTCCTCGCCTCAATTGCCAATGCCAAATATGCCATATGCCAATATGCCAAATATGCCTCGCCTTAAACTCCTCGCCACAACAGCCAAAGCCAAACATGCCAATATGCCTTATAAATGCCTTCTAAAACATGCAAGCCATGTCTGATAAACCAGCCATAGTCCCACCAGACCGGAATACGAACAACCAGTAAATAAGCGAAACGGGACGCCAGCCTTGACAACTACAGAAGACGAACCAGCACGTCCGAAAGCTGGCTGAAGAATGCCCACGATCTCATGGCGCTCCGCTAGATGTCACTGAGGGTCATTTTATCATTAATTTCAATTAACATGATCTTGGTAACAGGACCACCTCGGTTTCCGGACAGGTGTGACAGGAATCAGCGTCCTAGGAATGCAAGTCCGCCAGACAATAGCCCGTTAATGCAAGTCCGCCAGACAATAGCCCGTTATTGTAAGGTAATGTCCAAATGGTCATGGTCTCTCTAGCTATATATTCTAATCCCACGCTGAACATTAACACCGGGCTTTGGTTCCTGGGGGACTTTGATTTCTTTCACACCTGGACCACTCAAATTGGCAGTCCCAAAGATCAAAATTCACCACCTACATGTATGTGGACCAGTGACCGTAAACTGAAAGAAAACTGGGACTACCATGTTTATCATGATCCAGATCAGACATAGACTGCCTGCTGCAATAACTGGGATGTAGGCCTAAATGACTTTAGATCACCTATATTTCATATGTTTTGGTTGTATTCAAAAGAATACAGTAGTAATCACTTTACATTCAGTTACACTCAATTTATAAGAATTTTGTCACATGTTGAGTACTGTCTGTGTACAGTGTAGGCTTTTAATTGAGCTTGAAATGTTGGCAAAGGTGACAATCAGTTGACAATAACACCTTAATCAGACATGAAGGAACACAATGCGGTTAATTGGTGTGAATCATAACAGTTTGTAGGTGTTACTGACATGGAACTGTATACAGAGGGCTTAATCTTATTCCATCACATCCAAAGTGTGAGAAGATGAGATGAATTCAAGTGGTGCCCTTTCATCTTATTTCACATGACATGTGAGAAGATGGGGGTCAATTTAAGCGCTGCCCTTTAATCTTAGTATTTCATGACGTGTGAGAAGATAATTTAAACACAGTGTTCTTTAAGTTTTGGCAGGAATACACTGTCGTTTACACATACATGTATTTCACATTTGAACCGAGTCTGACAATTTCGGTAACGGGACACCTCACCTAAGTGGACCACATGTTACCATATGTTACACCGGCGCAGAATATCCAGTGAACCTCCCCTTTAAGTATCTAAGGTCATAATGGTGTCTTTCACTTGATGCACACATACATGTATTACAAAAATATGAAAGAACCATCATCATCATCATCATCAGGTGAGATCGAAGGCGGAGGCCTGTAGATCTATTGCGGCAAACATTATGGGCCGTATTTACGAAGCGCGATTAGGCCAACACGCGTGTAAATTTATAGTTATGCCTGTTAAGGGCCTAGAAAACCATTGTGTTACTACCTTGTACGCTCCTTGATCGGCAGCTTTACCCACAAGGTAACCACACGCGGTTAACATTCCTGCGTTTACGTGCAGGAGGATCGAAGAAAAGAGTTGAATAACTCTAAACAAGGCCTGTAGGTTGTTTAAATTTTTCTTTTGTCCTCCTGCAGCTTGACAAGGAAAGTTAACCACGGTGATTATCCTGCGTGTAAACGCTGCCGATCAAGCAGCGTACAAGGTAGCAAGACAATGGTTTTCTAGGCCCTTAACCTGAATAACTATGAAGTTACACGCGTGTTGGCCTAATCGCGCTTCGTAAATACGGCCCTATGAATTCTGCGCAGAGGCGCGGGTACGGGGTAAAAATCATTCAAAGTCCATCCCTCACTCTCTCTGTCTGCATTTTATCTACTAGTCCGGGTCGCTATCCATATGGTTATGTAATCAAACAAGTCCAGCTTCAGATATTCATAAGCAAATTTACGCCTGTCCCAAGCTTGGTCCAGCCTGGCCTTGAAGCAACAGTTCTTGCGGTCACTACCTCTGATGCCAACGAGCTCCACGATCCACAACGCGGAACCCAAACGAGTGCCTCCGCACCTCGGTCCTGGCTCTTCGTTTTTTGAGCTTCATACAGTGCCGTCTGGTACAACATGATCGCCCTTCCGCCAAGGGTAATACATAATACATATACATAATCTTACTATGACTTTTGAGGCACTTGTACACTTGTATCATGTCGCCCCGAATTCTTCGGTAGTGGAGAGACTGCAAATCCAAGCGTTTCAGTCTGTGATCATATGGCTCCAATCTAAGTTCAGGTATTAACTTGGTAGCGCTTCTCTGAACAGATTAAAGGCATTTTCAAACATTAACATTGACAATACTGGGTGAATTTAGCTTGATTTGTGAAATTCACGCTTGACTGTATAATATACCAGATTAGCACCGAAATAATCTTAAGTCACGCAGCCTCCCTTATATTCCTGAACAAGCAAGCACACGGCACATCGATGTTTTAAATAAAATAACAATATCAAAAAACAAACTGTTACCGCAAGCTGCGAACAGACGAGAAAATCCAGTATCATAAAATTTGTAATTTTGGCAAGTTGGTGTGGAAAGTTTGTATAGGAATTCCGCCATAGCCTATATAAGCCCAAGTATTCTCTCAGTGAATAACTTCTTCAACAGACTTTCAGTCCATGCACAAGCAATAATAGATTCTGTAGAAATCATGGCAAATCAAAGTTTACGGCAGAGATGGTCTTTGGAAAAGGATGGAGACGAAGTATTTCTTCTTCAGAATGGGGTGCGACCCATGGACAAATGCGGTGGCGAGTTGACTGCGATCGAAGCCGTGCGATCTGGTCAAACATCGGAGAAATTAGCTGTGAGTATAAAAAAGGTCTTGTTTTTAAGTATTTTTAAGTATTTCATCTATTCAGTTATTAGGCCTATTTTAGATTTAAAACACGTTATTATTTGAAATGAGAGTTAAGAGTAAGAATGAGAATTTTACAAAAGTCAGCATTTCAAACAAAGAGGAGTGAGACAGACAGGTTATAGTTATTGCGGCGGGGGGGGGGGGGGTTGATGTCGAGAGCTGTAATGACCCCAGCGTTCATCGTCAACAAGTCTGCGTAAATACAGCTCTGGAGAAAATTATTAGACCACCTCCGTTATTTACTCTCATTTCCTTTTAGATAGGTCCCACAAAAAGTTTATTTACCCGTTTGTGCCACAATGTATTCAAGTATACTTATTACACATGTACTTTGTAAAAACAGATCAATCAGATAGATCAATCAGTTTGCAGTGTCATAATATTTAGAGTTCCATACATGTACAGTCATGGACATTAGTTTATCTACATGTACACCTGATACTTTGAATATTTCAAATACTACTGGGCCAATTTTAACACGGTTTGTTCCACATGAAAGTACATCTTGTTGGTCATATTTCTGCATCAAAATTTTGGGAATTTGAAAATATCGTAAATATGTAATAGCTCATCAGAAAAATACACTGAAAATCAAACTGTTTATTATGTAATATTTTTTGTGATTTTTGTGACAGATGTGATAGAGTGGAACTTTCTAAGGATTTTTGGCTATGTTGCATCAAAATATGTTGAGTGGTTACTGAGATATTTGAGATTATCAGAATTTGGAGAAATTACGATATTTCCAAATCTCCAAATTTTTGATGCAGAAATATGACCAATAAGATGTACTTTCGTATGGAACAAACCGTGTTAAAATTGGCCCAGTAGTATTTGAAATATTCAAAGTATCAGGTGTAGATAAACTAATGTCCATGACTGTATGTAAACCCAGATCTGACATGAATATTTAATTGTAGAGTTTCAAGAAACAGCCTGTCACCAGTTGGCAAAAGAATGGTGAATTTTTTTTCATGTCAGACGGAACACTTTTTGAAACACACCCAGCGCCAAATTCGCCATTATAAGCCCGATAGAAAACACTGGGCACAGTTATTGTGCTGCAGAAGGAAACCGGGCTGCCCGTAGAAAATCAGCGAATTTTGGCGCTCAGGTCTACCGGCTGATTCTGCCGTAGCGTTTGTAGTGTTGAGTTCTATTCTAGTTCACGGTGGGGTGGGGTACCGGGTGTGGTGGGCTCCATTCATGGGCCTTACGGTGGTGAGTCTGCTGCTCTCTTTGGCATTTGGCAATTTCCTCCCTCTGTTTCCCAATCCTACTTTCTTCAACACATGTTTGCATTGCCATTATGGGTTCGTTCGGCACATTCATAGCTACTATGACTAAAAGCAGAATAAAAGCAGAAAACGCAGGAAATTCAAGACTAATATTGACTAATTTAGACAGAGGTGTTAATAAACATCATGTGGATTGGGCAGTTGTGATTCAAAGGCAGCTTCGCCTTGAATAAATTAGACCGACGCTTGCTTTTGCGCCAGAGTTCCCTTGGAACAAAGGGCTAATTATCCACATACGTACAATATTGTAGTAAATATGTCTAAATATAAATCAACCCCATAAGAGAATATTATTGTATCCACCAGGAGAAGAGATTGTATTTATGTAGCCTGCCAAATACCGTAGTTTATTTAATTAAGCTTGACCAAGTTACATGTAAGTTGAACGTACGTTGGGTAGTGTGATTCAACATGTTTAAGGGAGGAAAATGTGTTTTTGATGACGAAAAATTTGGCAGAAGTTATTAAAGTTATTTTGCCGTAAATAAGCTTACTGCATAGGCCAATTTCGTTGCAACTTCCACAAACTATTGATAGAATGTCAGTGAACATGGATATCTATATGCAGTTTTCCTGGGAATGGGTCGGGCTACAATGATAGGCCTACATACGCATACACTGTCTAGCCTTGGTCCCAGAACTAGGCTTGGGCTGACGAATCGAAAATTTGCCGGACATGCCATTGAACAATTGGCATACTCTAGATTCGTTCTTCTAAGGTTACTTTGCTGAACACTCATATGACCGCCTACCCTATTGAATATGCATGGCAAAATAAAGAGCTGTTCAATGTGACTGACAGGCGAGGAGGGAAAGGGCTATTGACGACTGAATTATCCGACCACAGAAAGAACACGTGGTGATCAGTCCCGGACAGTTTGAAATTGATGCCTTTGAGAAGTGATTGAATAGGCCCTGTGGATAAGGCGAATACAACAGTGAAATGTAACAGACACTCTTTTAATAGTGCCTGCCAACAAAGCAGTCTTCGCGGCCCAGTGCAAGTAACGCAAGACTCACTCATTGGTCAGTTATGTTGAATAGAATCAATAAATTCTTTGTATGGTCTATATTGTGGGCTGGGCCTAAACCTACAGCATGAATATATGAAGTAACCGTAGAAGAACGAATCTAGAGTATATTGCCACAAAATATGGTGAACGTTCTACACAGGCCTGTGATAATACAAGGTACAAAAAGCACAAAATTGACACAATAAATGATAATAAACAAGAAGTCAATCTCCAGAATTCACGAATTTTCGACCCCAACCGGGGCCTGTGATAATACATGTAGCTAGGTCCACGCTGGTCGATTTTATAACTCTAGCCCCTGATACAAATAGCAAAACTAGCTTGAATAGAGTAAAATTACATTTCTGACTGGTTTTTACATCATTTTAATTCCCCTTCACAGCGCTTTCATTCTTTACGAAAATCTTCAGTGGGCATGATAAAATGTTTACAGTCTAAAGCCTAGGTTACAAATCCACCGGGCCCCGTACAATTTTCCCCACCCAGCTGCTTGCTGTGGATTTTAGAGACCGAAACTCGGAACTAAGATGAATTATCCCGAAATCGCCTCAATAGATAAGGGGAAATTAGACTGGATCAAACTGGGCACTGTAGAAACTGCAAAATTTCTGTTTTTACTCGCCGCCAGCGTACGGGCCCCGGAGTGGATATGTGACGGGGGCTTAAAGTGTTTGACGAATTCAGTGGAAACTCTTGATTATAAGCATGAATTGTTAAGGTTAATCCATCTTCCGACTTGTATCTACCGGTAATATTGAGGTACCGGTACCCACCCATCCGTGATTACATCCACCCATGATGATATCATTTCCTTTTTTCAGTTTAAATTACGAAATAAGCAGAATCTAGTGCATGTCAGCCGCAGCCACTTTTCGAAGGATACAGTTTGCTGCCCTTCTGAAAAATGATGACAATACTTTACATTCGTTTCTCTAAGACCAGTGCCAGATATGCAGGCCTCGCGTCAAGTCCAACCCCTCATTACCTTCAGTTGAATACGGTTGACCAATTGGCAGGGTATTGTGTCCTTGTGTGCACCGATGCAGAGAAGGTCACCATGTCTGTTACACTAAGTTAGACTGAACTGATTCATCTTTTGTTAGATTTATTGATCACGCATGGTGGGGTGTCTTTAGAACTTGTAGTATACGGGGCGTGGCTTGTGGCTTTTCTATTTTGACCAGCATTTTGACCACACAGTTCCAAGAGCAGGTCAATGGAGAGTGTGAACCAATCAACCTGAATGGACTAAAAGTAGGCCCTATGACCTCATTCATATTAAAGCGGAGGGAGGTGCATAAGGATATAATGCACTGGTCTTAGAGAAACGAATGTAAAGTATATCATTTATGACGTCGTTGGCAAGTGCATCAAATGTGCATTACGTTTCAAAAGGAAAGCAAGTGCAGCAGCCCCCCCAAGAAGAAAAGACGTCTTTCGCTTGCCGATATGGAAGGTGTAGATGATGACCCCCAACCTGACTGCGATGAAATGGTAACTGAAATTAAGCGGAAATTTCAAGGTACGTTCATGAAGCTTAGTAACATAGATGCACTTGTTATTCAGTACTTATTGGGGAATGTTGTCATCAAATGTCATGTGTTTTGAAGTTTTATCAGCCATTGTCCAGGAATGTAGATTTCCAAAACAAAGAGATTCATCAAAAATCCATGCCAGCACAAATATGACAGGCAAATATTTTGCTGCATGTACATGTGTTTACAAAATTTCTATAATAAGTTATTTTTTTCAGGCACATTCAGAGTGAGTGCTCTGACCCTGCAACCTCCGACCGCAAGCATGCGGTGTCGGCCCATATCTAAAGCATGGGTCCAACAGATTAAAGCTGGGCTGAAGGCGGATCCTTGGCGGCACCTGGTAGATATTCCAGTGGTAACGTACGCTGCACCGGACATCGTTATCACCCAAGACAATGTCCATTCCATCGTCCTGCATACGCTCGGGGGAATCATCTGGTGGAAGCGATAAAGGAGCGTCTGACAGAAGAAGATGAAAACCACCTGGACGTCCTTCGATTCGTCCAGGTGGAGGTCTACAGAGACCTCACCAAAGAAGAGGCCAGAAGAGTCGGCAACCGGCACAACACCAAAACAAAAACTTTTCCGATGACATTCATCGATACCATAACACAAGCAAGGCAGCTGCTGTTCGAGGTCACCGGCAAAGGCGATGACGAGGAGGCACCATCTGAGGTTCCACCAGGATTCAGGAAGCGGCTGCAGCAACAAATGGGCCCATCACAGGTAAGCTGTTTGACACCAACGCACACATTAATTAGCAATTACTTTTGTTTTTTTTTGAAAATTAGAGGAGAGTATTAATTGGGAGCACAAAAAATGCTTCATGGCATATTCTTAGTGTGGTGGGTGAAAAAGCAACCTCCGAAATCTTTCTGAGCGATTTACTAGTTTTACCTACTGATAATGTACCCCCATACGACATATTCACGAACAAATACGACCCTCTAATCAAATTGGCGGCTTTCTTTTACAGCTCGAAGTCGCATCATACAGTACAGCAATATCGGTGGCAAAATACTCACGGCGGTCCTGGAACGCACTGTTTACAGTGATTGATGAAGTGCGCCAGACAAAACCACAAAACCTTCAGATGTTCAAACAGGCGGTAGGTTTATTTCATTGCATCGTATACGAGATACTGGCTAAATCATATTATGTGCATGTAAAATTATATAAACTGAACAAGTGAAGCTAGAACTGAACAACAAATTCGACATCATTAGTTCTGTAGACAATTTTGGGCGGAACGAGCTACAGACGTTAGGTGCCTCTCTGACGACAGAGAGTTTCAACCAAACAATAAATGATTTAGTTTTTGATCTGTCACGTTTTGATATACTGGGGTATTCCCTTTCCAGATATTCAGAAAATTCCAGGGGCTTGACGAGAAAAAACGAGAAGCACTACTGGAAGGTGTGGCTGAACAACAGGTGTCATTACAAGAGGCTGCGGAACAGGCGGTAGTTTTAAAAAAGCTACCAATGGTACGAGCGAGTTTCGTCAGCCTATCTAAGTTCAACACGTGGAGCGAACTGAAGGACGCATATCCGGAAGAAACAACGGATGAGGCGTTAACGAAGCATGCCAAAGCATTTCCTCAAAGTAAGTTGATATCCTCACTGACATTCTCACTCCTGGAACATCGTCTTTATGCATTTTTGAATGAATCCTTTGAATCCCTTGAATGAATATCTCATAATCTATTTTCACAATCTGGAGTCGCAAGCCTAAGGTGCCTTAAAAATCATCTTCATATTCGTCAATGATATCTTTGACATATTGAGGTAGGTAGCTTCGTTGTGTCAGAGTAAATCCATGGTAGTAAATGGTGGACCTGTTGACTACCTCTGTCCACGGCTCTGGCCACGGCGTAATCTTCTTGCCTATAGGAGCATGCATCCACTCAATTGTGACACGATTGTCTTCATGGATTTCACGCACTTTACCAATTTGATGTCCAGCATAGGCAGCCCATTTTGCCATATCAAGAATACAAAGATCCCCGACCTGTAGAATTCTGCGAGCCATCTCTTCCTTCCAATTAGCATTGTCACATCTCTTCTTGTTTCCAATTCGTACCTGTGGAGGAGACATTTTGTGAAAAAGTTTTCATAACAAACACACATGCGACTTTCAAACACCTCACACCTACCAATTTAGGTTGTTTTTGCAAACATTTAAACCACAATACTCTTTTTAACCCACATTCACACGCTTACTTTAAACACATTTTCGTAGACACACAATCTGGTTTGGTTTGAATGTTGTTTTGAGTACATCATTCGTGATTCAATTTCACAACAAGGAGTAATCTTGCAGATGGTAGTGCAATAAATTTAATTAATCATGTGAAATCAACTCACCACTGGGATGGGATCTTCTTCATCAGACAAGTCTGAGAGTGTTTCGCCAGGGAACTCCTGCAGTGTCCGATTCATTCGCTCGCTCTCTCTTTTCTTCAAGATGTGGTCAACGGTTCTCTGTAGCGTCCAATTCCCTCGAGGCTGATAGTTACCTATATTTCAACACATGTAATGCACATGTAAAGTTGTGCTTGGCATAACGTCAGAAATCGATACCAATTATTGTATTCTGATTACAACTTGATAAATGCAAGATGCATTCAATTTTAATGAATAATTCTCTAGGTTGTGTAGTGTAGAAACCATGCCACAGCAAAGCGAAATTGTCGAAGACCAGTGACTGTAGGATATGGCAGGAGGATGCATGATGGAGTATGAAGGAATGATGCATCACATAGAAGCCGCTGCCACATCTTATTTTTTAACAATGCAAATTAAGTATAATGTGCTTCTAACGTACCATCATTCTTAGAGGAAGCTTCTTCAAACCACTTTGTCCACGCATCCTTGTAGGTGGTCTGCCTCTCATGACTGCTCATGAACTTGACAAGAGACATAACATCCACTTGCAGTCTTGGGAGATCGATCTTTTCGTAGTTTGGGCTGATCGGCTTTGGTTGTCCCCTTGGCTTATCCTTTAACAATGCGCCATCTGCTCCACCGTCACATTGCTGGTATGAACTGCTCGTTGACCAGTTCTTGAACACCATAATGGCCTTTCCTGTTTCCTTGTCTTTCTTTATCCTGAACTGGTGCGGACCGCTGTGGTTTGTCATCTGTTGTAAATGAGGTTGGATCCATTCTTTCACGTCATACAACGCATCTATGATGTATGTTTCGGGAGTTGGGGTTGTGCTTTTCCTGACACCAGCTAGCAGCTCTTCCACTGTCCCCGCACTATCGCGCATCAACCAAGCAGAAAGTTTGCTAAAGAACTGGTCGATATCCTCATGGGTGTGACCGACCATTAGGAAATTTATTTTAACTTTACGGAACACACCAATCTCTACGAGGTAGGACAGGAATGCAAAGAGAAAACGATTCTTGTTGTCTCTGTAGCAATTGTCCAACTGCAAGTAGAGCACCTCTGGAATAGAATCCTTTCTAATTTCAAGGACTCTTACCAAAATATTTATCAAGAGGTTGCTGGAGTGAGGAAATTCTCCATGGTCCAAAAACACATACAGCCCGATGCCGTGTATTTTTACACCAGTTAGATGGATCTTGAGTTTCCATGCAGCAGATATTGCCTTGTTAAGGTCAACAAAGTGTGGGAGAAAGGTCTTGCTTTGGTCCATCCCGTCAGCAATGATGCACAAGTACTTATTCGGATCATTCCTCGCTTTTGCTGCATGTTTGTAGTACTTTTCTCGCTCAGCCCTAAAAGCGAAAACGAATAGATACTACGATATAGGTTATATAGAAATTAAACATCTTTTCTAATGAAATATTCAGTATAATAGAATATATGTAAATAACAAACAGGATACTTGTAACTGTGTATTTCTCATTAATTTCGCCTGTAGCATACTGCTTACTGTTGAAATTCCAAGTGCTTCTTCCTCTTTTTCTTTAACTCCTCTCGAATGGCAGGGGACCTGTATGACTGTAACCTGGCACTTATATCACTACACTTTGTGCACAAGGCAAATCGATTAACCTGCAACAAAAATTTACAATTGTCGTACAGTCGTGGTCAGAAGTTTACATACACTTTGGTAAAAAATATTCAACTCAAATTTTCAAAAGGTTTTATTGTTCTTACGAATACTTTTTTCATGGAGAATTATACTTAAGATGTCTACTTTATTTTCTTGCTTCATTCATTGATTACAGTTTCTTTATTTCAGAATTATGTAACATACTTTGTTCGATCTCAGAAATACAGTGGCTCAAAAGTTTACATACACCAAGTCAAACTCTAAAAACGCAACATCGAATCTTCGAAAAATTGGTGACTGGTACCTCATCGTCATTTTACTGATCATTGGTCACCACATCACTTATGTAATAACTCAGGACATCCCATAGTGGGTTCATGAGAAGGCATTTTTATATGTCTCGCCCTTTCCTACTGTCAGAACTATTAGGACAAGATGGGAAAATCCAAATAGTACAGCCAAGACCTTAGAAAGCGTGTGGTTGATCTTCACAAGATAGGGTCCTCATTAGGCCACATTGCTAACCAGTTTAGGGAACCCAGGGCTTCCGTTCAGACCATCGTCAGGACGTACAAGGACCTCGGGACCACATTGACCAAGCCAAGGGGCGAAAGAAACGGGAAACTGACCCACAAAAAACGAACCGACACTGGTGCAAATGTGAAAATCTACCACAGGTCACCCAAAAAAGCACCTCTGCAAGGATCTCCAAGATGCAGGATTGATTGTGTCAGGATCTACGGTGAAGCTTGTTCTGCATCGACATGGACTGAAATGGTACCGCGCAAGGAAGAAGCCAATGCACAAAGATTGGCACAAAAAATCAAGGGAGAAGTTTGGAAAGGAGCATCAATACAAAGAATCAGCATTTTGGAGGAAGGTTCTGCGGTCTGACAAAATGAAAATGGAGCATTTTGGTCGTAATGACCAGAAGTACAATTGGAGTGAACAGGGCGAGGCCTTCAACCCGAAGAACACCATCGCGACTGTCAAGCATGGTGGTGGCAGCATCATGCTTTGGGGCTGATTTGCTGCATCCGGTACGGGAAGACTCCAGAAGGTCAATGGGATCATGAAGAAAAAGGATTACTTGAAGATTCTTGATGACAACGTCAAGGCCTCTGCCAAATCGTTGAAGCTAGGGCGTGATTGGAACATTCAATCAAACAACAATCCTAAGCACAGAGCAAAACTAGTCAACAAATGGTTTGAAGACAACAGGGGGAAGGTTTTAGAGTGATTTTCGTGAAGTCCGGATTGAAATCTAATTGAAAACCTTTTAGATGAGTTAACAGACGAGTCAGAGCAAGAAACCAACAAATTTGACCGAGTTACATAACTACTGTCAAGAGGAATGGGCCGAAATTCCCCAAGAGTATTGGGAGACACTTGTGGATGGTTATTTTAGATGTCCTAGTCAGGTTCTGACAGTAAAAGGCAATGCTGCAAGTACTAATGTATAGTGTATGTAAACTTTTGAACCACTGTATTTCTGGGAAATAATGAAGTATGTTACATAATTCTGAAATTAAGAAACAGTAATCAATGAATGAAGCACGAAAATAAAGTAGACATCTTAAGTATAATTCCCCATGAAAAAAGTATTCGTAAGAACAATAAAACCTTTTGAAAATTTGGGTTGAATATTTTTTACCAAAGTGTATGTAAACTTCTGACCACGACTGTACATCTGTCAGTTGTTGATGATTTTATTTATTGTATTTATTTTTTATTCATGCGTTTTCGAAACACTGCAATGAATAGAGTAGGCCGAATACCAAATGGTGATTTACACCTGCACGGCCCGTTTCGAATTTCTCCAAAGGATATTTCTTCCATGAATAAGTACAGAATACAAAAGACTCGAATTGTCATCATCACTAAACAAGCACAAAGTTTTGCCACAATCAGTCCTTTATCTAATAATCCTTCTCTGCTTGGAATAGGGTGACACTTTATGGAAGTTATTGACTTAATCCAGTATAATTATAAACATGTGTTTACTGCAATCTTTGCATACCTTGGGGATTGCTATGTCCTTACAATGCGTTGACCAAAGCTTATAGAAATGGGATTCAGAGCTAGCTTTTTCTCCGTCTGCCTCTAACTGGGCGTGACACATTTGGTATACATCTCTTCTGGAGAGACACGATGGGAGATTAATCTTGTCTTCCTTATCGGGCATTTTATCCCCATGTATCTGTACTCTATGATCTTGTAAATGGCACATTTTCTCAAAAACTGTTGTTCCCAGCATCTGATATCTGCTGTGGGGAAAGGAAATCGACCTCTGTTGGAATGAGAGAGAAATTAATCCATTACTGCAAGAAGTCAGGTGTTTGGGAGGTCACTATCTATGACGTGGTGGGATCAGATAAATCCAACATTCTTCTTGAAAATGGTGTCCGCCTTCTTCTCAAAGGCAGGCCCCAATTTTTTAGTCCAACGGGAGTGTTTGACTTTGTCGTTAATTCTTTGGATTATTCCGTTATTTTTTATGTTTATTTAGAGGAATACGAGTTTAAACCAGTGATGTACCGTGTCGCACTTAAAAATAAGTTTGACAAACGATGCAGTGTGAGACTAGGGGCCGTATTCTAGAAGCTTCCTTTAGTGTAAGGTCGACCTTAATCTATTGTATTCTACCCTGCAAACAATAGCTAAAGGTCGACCTTACACTTAAGGAAGCTTCTAGAATACGGCCCTAGGTTTTTATAACGATCACTGCTGCGAGATGATATTCGTAATAGGGAGTCTACGGTGGCCCATAGAGCTCATTGATGAAAAATATTTACATTTGCATTTTTTTTTTCAATTCGATAATTTTTTTCTTGGGGTTTGTAAAATTTTCAGAAGTTCCCACCGCGGTGATAATGTTTCCACCGCGGTGGAAACATTCCCACCGCGGTGGAAATCATTTTCACCGCGGTGAGAATGTTTCCACCGCGGTGAGAATGTTTCCACCGCGGTGGAAATGTTTTCACCGCGGTGGGAAGTTCTCACCGCGGTGAAAACGTTTCCACCGCGGTGAGAATGTTTCCACCGCGGTGGAAACATTCCCACCGCGGTGGAAATCATTTTCACCGCGGTGAGAATGTTTCCACCGCGGTGGGAATGTTTCCACCGCGGTGGGAATGTTTCCACCGCGGTGGAAACGTTTTCACCGCGGTGAGAACTTCCCACCGCGGTGAAAACATTTCCACCGCGGTGAAAATGATTTCCACCGCGGTGGGAATGTTTCCACCGCGGTGGAAACATTATCACCGCGGTGGGAACTTCTGAAAATTTTACAAACCCCAAGACAAATTATCGAATTGAAAAAAAATTGCAAATGTAAATATTTTTCATCAATGAGCTCTATGGGCCACCGTAGGAGTCCTTTCCTCTCGGGCTTTGTACTGCAGAAGATTCCTGATCCAAAGGAAGGCCTCGTCAAAAACGGATCAGGAAAGTTCACATTTCAATAAAAAAAGGCCTCTTTTCCTCCACAAGCTAAGAATTTGCGTTCTATGCCAACAGCTAAACAACATGGCCGACCGAACAACATTTACCGACTGAGACACCATGATGGATATTTAATGATTTTTGAACGGTCACCAGGAAATGGGCCAGGTCAGAATGGGATTCTCAGAAACGTTTATATATATAAAGCAGATCTTGACGAGTGATCTCTTCTGTCCTGGTCAGAAAATCTGTAATTATGGAGGAAGTTGTCGGACAGTCAGAATGTCACCACTGTGGTGATGACGGCGCTGTACTAGCACCACACGGCGTCGCTCCGAGCGTTGTGACCAAAATGTCGTTTTTCTAAAGTTATTTCCATTTATTTCTGGCATGAAAATAACCCGTTTTTTTTTGGTCAACCGACAGTAAAACTAACATCATCGTGTAGCAGATGAAATTTTCTTTTAATCTCCATCACTGGGCCGTATTTACAACGCGCGATTAGGTCAACACGCGTGTAAATTCACACTTATTCAGGTTAAGGGCCTAGAAAACCATTGTTTTGCGATTTTGTGCGCTGCTTGATCGGCAGCGTTTACCCGCAGGATAATCACCCGTGGTTAACTTTCCTTTGTCCAGCTGCAGGAGGACAAAAGAAAAATTTGAACAACCTACAGGCTGCAGGAGGACAAAAGAACAATTTGAACAACCTACAGGCCTTGTTTAGAGTCATTCTACTCTTTTCTTCAACCCGTCTGCGCGTAAACGCAGGAATGTTAACCGCGTGTGGTTATCCTGTGGCTAAACGCTGCGGATCAAGCAGCGTACAAGGTTGCAACACAATGGTTTTCTAGGCCCCTAACCTGAATAACTATGAATTTACACACGTCACGACTGTTAGAACACAATAGGTCTTTTGAATGCTTGCTCTCCAGTCGCCTGTCTAATTCTCCGCGATTTGATTGGCTACTTGGACCCGTATGACGACATACTTATCTGCATATGATTGGATCTTTGGTCAGATATTTACTAATTACGGGAATGAGTTAATAGAAATAATTAAGCTGTCCGCTTTGTTTCTGGTCAGCTGTAGTGAAAGTGCAGACCTAAATCTATGTAACAGACAGGAGCAATAAGTGTGTTATGAAACGTGGGACGAATGATTGACAACTTTGTTCAGACAACGCAAATTTCCGCTTTGCTGAGGGTAGTTTCCCGAAACTTTCCAATAGAAAGACAAACCTTTTTGCGAATAACTCAACGTTGTTACATAGATCAATTCGTTATGATTGATAATAACCAGGTAGGAGAACAATACAGGCCGCAGGGAGTTCTAATAACTCATTCCCAAGTTGAAATTTTTTGGTAGTTTCGGCGTTGATGTACTATTTTTAGACCGGAAATCCGCGTCGCAATCTGTCATCATTGTTTAGGAAGCTATTATAGGAGATTGTAAACAAAGGCAGCAGACCGAGGTCGGTAAACAATTTGTGACGTAAATGATCCAAAAGAGGGCAATGGAAGAACAAGTGCTTGGTAGTTTGAGACCTGGACCCACACTGACACGCTGGATTACGAACACTTTCAAAATTGTGGGTAAAGTAATGAGATCTAAAAATGAGATCACAGCGTGTTCTATTGAGTAAAATTTCATCTTTACGCGGTATGTTCATTTTGGTGCAAACAAGATAGTTTTTTCTCCCTTTTAAATGCACTCGAGTATTGTACTTAAAAGAATTTCTGGAGTAACTTTGTCTAAGGTGATGAGGTAAGGAATTCCAAAGCTTGATACAATCAGGAACAGTAGATTTCATGAAACGCTGTGAGCAATGAACAGGCAATCTATAAGGCTGTGGGTTCCGGAGTCTAGCATCATGCACGAGGTGTCTATATTGAGTAAAATTATCAGAGACATAAGGAGGAACTCGGTTATTTGCAACATCATACATAATGACCAACTTTTTCTCTTTTCTACGCTGATCTAACGACATCCAGATCCAATCCAAACATTTAAGTACTTTGGCACTACTAGTGCCCATGATGCATCCACTGACAATTAATGCAGCCCTATAATGGACTTGGTCGAGTTTGGCCAGGATGCTAGCATTAGCTGAGGCAAATATCATAGAACCATATTCCAAATGAGGTAAAATAAAGGAAAAGTACAACCGTTCAAGGTGTTTCGATTGAAGTGTCTGTTTGAGAGACTTCAGAGGATTCAACAAGGTGTTACATTTAACAATAACTCCAGTGAGATGTTCATCAAATGACAACTTATCATCAAGAGTGAGACCAAGGTGTTTATGGGAATGTCCGACCGGTATCTTATCGTTACCAACAAACAAAGAATGGAAACTGGGAACTTTCAATCTTGCGGAATGAAATATCACTTCTTTACTTTTGGCAGCTTTAAAGTCAAGATGCCACAGTTGAGACCAAGAGAACAGGCGATTGAGGTCCTCCTGAATGAGAGTAGTAGAAGAAGACGGATTAGCATCCTGGCCAACTGGGAAAAATAGTGAACAGTCATCTGCATAAATATACACAGGCAAAAGTGTTAGATGAAAATTGGATATAAATCGGATGAAAAATGGACATCCAAATAGGATGAAAAATGGATATAGAAAATGCTATCTATAAGATTTTCATCAGACAATTTATATCCGATTTTCATCCAATTTATATCCAATTTTCATCCAACATGGATGAAAACTTTATACATGGGTAATGGGTTACTTTCCTCCTTTTCCTCTTTTTCCTTTTTCATTATATTGTTTTTTCTGCCATTCTACCACCAAATTAAGTGGTTTATATTGAACAGCTGGATGGATACGATAGATACTGCAGACTAGGCCTACATTAGAGAATATTCCTTGTAGAAATAAAAAGAAATACAGAAGATTTTGTTTATACTTTTTATTAATAAGTATTTGTACCATATTTACAAAGAGAAGGCAACCGCAAAAGTCGACACACAATAGATACCCGGTATATAAAAAAGTCGATTTCCAGAATGTTTTGCGAATTTTTCACCCCAACCGGGGTCTTCTTCAGGCTGCAACTTTACAATCCGAAACTCTAGAACAGACTGTTCTAGAGTTTCGGATTGTAAAGTTCCAGCCTGAAGAAGACCCTGTTTGGGGTGAAAAATTCGCAAACATTCTGGAAATTGACTTTTTATGTACCATATTTACACAGTTCAATGACGGGTCATTATTATAACTCGCTCAGAACTCTGCTGACCCGCTTTTCATCCAGTGCTTCCATTCTCTTCCACATATCTTCTATGTCCTGAATGTCATTTCTGAAATGAACATATTCTTTCCAGAAGTCCTCAACCTCATCATCTCTATGCCTGTAGCAGAAGGAACGCTGAAAAAAATGGAAAGTCACTTACTACTCATGAGAAGTACCACTAATGACCCTCTCAGGCTTTCAATCTCATACCAAATAAATCTATACCACAAAACTAAGTTTCAAAGGATGTTGTTGCCCACAACATTAGAAGCCCTATAATCACTGAACCCTAAAATGTGATTAAAACTGAATTTCTCCTGACATCCTGTCCTGAACTGATGAAAGTCTTGTTCAGTTACCAAGGTCCCTAATAATTAATGCTCATTATTTCATTTTCATTTTCAATAGGAAAGCCTGAAAATGTGGCCAACGTAGAACAAATGGCAATAGACTTTTTTTCACTGGGGTTTGATTCTGCAAAATCAGCTGGGAAAACATGGTATAGGAGTGAGTTTATAGTACTGGTGGTACTCATGGTCAGCTGACTTGGCTTATCAAATCAGACTTCACTATTGAAGGCCTCTCTAAAACGTTGCATTGCACCTCATAAATGTACTCTATTAATTTTAGATATTTCCCGCTTTAAACTGCAAACTTACAATTGTCAGGCACTGTTTTTTTGATGCCTCGGACACCGAATTCCTATGGAAGAGGAATTCGTTCAACTTGTTGATTTTCATTGTCATAACATTCTGACCTTTTCTTCTGGTTGTCATCTAAAAAGAAATGATGATTGATAGTATACCTCATTTTTCAATCTGAATCCCGAGGTTGAATCCCACAATAATGCAACAGCCCCTTCCCAAAAAAAATGTGACTTCAATGTAAATGTAAATGATGTCACACGATGTTAAAAAATTATGTCATTAAATACATTTTCAGTGCCCCTTAGCAGGTTCACAGCGTGAATGAAATGGTCCTCACTGGGTTGGACATAGTCTAATGACAGAGGGAGGTACATATCAGTTATGAGCAATCTGGGTCAAGTCATTCCCAGAAAAGACTTTGATGATTTGGGGCTTATGCCACCTGGCGGCCATATTGGATGTCCGATCGGGCTGGAACTTCACATGCACATAAAGGTCATCTGCAGGGGACCACATAGCACATTGAATTGAAGCGCTTTGGGTCAAGTCGTTCATGAGTTACAGCACTTTGATAATTTTCGGGTTACGCCACCTGGCGGCCATTATACTGGATGTCTGATCGGGCCGAAACTTCACATGGACATAAAGGTCATCTGTCATTAGTTCAGGATTTATTGCACTTTTTGTGTTTTTGGTGAAATAACGACTAACTGTGACAGGTTCGTCACTTTTGTCGAACTTTGACCTCTGTGACCTTGAAAAGTAGGTCAAATCAAAAATCTGTTACAAATGTTATTATGTATCCTTATTAGCTACACCTATGATAAAAATTTGGTGATGATCTGCTCCTTAGTTCAGGATTTATTGCACTTTTTGTGTTTTTGGTTTCCGCCACCTGGTGGCCAAACTGAGAATCGAATGGGACCGAAACTTGGTGTCGTGGGTCATCTGACCTAGGTGTATATATGTACCAAGTTTCAGATCAATAGCTCCAGCGGTTACGAAAAGTGCCCTGCTAACGGACAACGACAGACGACGGACGCTGCACCATCGTAATAGCTCACCCCAGTGAGGTAAAAATAGCTATGAAAATAAGTTGTGTTTTATCATATTGGTTTAAGTATCTACCTTGCTTTTTATCTCGCTCCTCCAGTGAGTGAATTTATTTCTCTTGTGATTGAGGCACTCTTGAATCACAAGAGCAGTTGTGGGATACCCCTTTTCTTGCAACAATGTTCGACATTTCTCCTGGAAGGTAAATTACCCATGTACATGTGTTATGCTGGTATTTGTGATGATGCGAGATAGCTATCAATGGCTATGAAGTGAGGTGAAAGTATGAATTTCATGAAACAAGTTACCATTATTAAAAGTCCTGGTCAACATCACCGGTAACCTTACCTTTATTCTTTCCTCACTCCCCCAAACATCATTGGCAAATTCCTCTTTAAGGAAGGCATCATATTGTTCCTGCAAGTGAATACTCAGTGAGTACAGATGAGTACTCAAATGGTTTAAATGAGTGGTCAACATTTTCAAAAGAATTAAATGGGTGGTCAAAATCTTCAAATGAAAACTCAGTGAGTTTGGATGAGTAGGCCCTACTCAAATGGTTTAAATGAGTGGTCAAAATGATCAAATGAATACTCAGTGAGTGAGTTTAGATTGATGGTCCAAAGGATACTTAGTGAGTTTAGATGAGTACTCAAATGGTTTAAATGAGTGGTCAAAATGTTCGAATGAATACTCAGTGAGTTTAGATGAGCGGACAAGAAATTCAAAAGAATACTCAGTGAGTTTACATGGTTACTCAAATGAATGAGTGCTCAAAATGTTCAAAACGTAACTCCAGAATGAAGTTTGTGTATGTATTTACATTGCTGAATGGAATAAATAATGAAAATCACACAAACAGACTGCTGACCACTGCCTTGTTTTTTGGTCAATAGGGATACCGGCCTGTAAGTTGGTAGTTTACATAATCCGATTATGTCATTTGTCATCATCTCCTGGTCCACACCTTAAAGGCCGCCATACACGATACGATTTGTAAGAATTTATTTTACCGTGTATGACGGTTAACATCGTCCCATTTTTGTCATATAGGAAAAAATCCATATAACATATGAATTCAAACAAAATGATTAATTTTGCCACATACCACTTTTCGTCACCGTCTCTGTAAAAGCCACCACTAATCACATGGGTCATGATGGACTGCGCTGCAAACTTTCTGGCAGTATCACAACTCCTGGCTTATTGGTTTTGATTAAAATAGTTGCTTTCGGATGGTTCCATGCAACTTCTCAAATCGATCTTCCCGGTAAGCTTTTGGATAAAACAAGTATTTTTCTATCAAGCCAATATTGGAAAATATCAAAGACATCAAACTTGAATCTGAGGTGTATGAATATCAACTTCTGTTTCCAAATGCTGTCAGGTAATACCCCCATTCAACATGTTGTTGCAAGGGGAAAAATTCCACAAAATATCCTGACAAAATGGTGATAACAGCAAATCGATAAGAGCCCTCTCTTATCTCTTTTTAATTATAGGCATGTGTAAAAGATCATACTAAGGTTGTTAAATATATTAACATATGAATTCATCCAAAATGATTAATTTTGCCACATACCACTTTTCGTCACCGTCTCTGTAAAAGCCACCACTAATCACATGGGTCATGATGGACTGCGCTGCAAACTTTCTGGCTGTATCACGACTCCTGGCTAATTGGTTTTGTAATGATGACGGCGATGATTATAATGATGGCGGTGATGATTATAATGATGATGGTGATGATTATGATGGTGACGGCAATGATTATAATTCAACCCATCAAAGTGAAAGTTTAGATGAGTACTCAAATGGTTTAAGTGGGTGGTCCAAGGGATACTCAAATGGTTTAAATGAGTGGTCAAAATGTTCAAATGAATACTCCTACTCCTGCAGGTCAACACAATATCAAACAACACAGAAGACTGTAGATTTTGCCAGAAATGAAAGTGTTGCAAGTTGTAATGATGACGGCGATGATTATAATGATGGCGGTGATGATTATAATGATGATGGTGATGATTATGATGGTGACGGCAATGATTATAATTCAACCCATCAAAGTGAAAGTTTAGATGAGTACTCAAAGGGTTTAAGTGGGTGGTCTAAAGGATACTCAAATGGTTTAAATGAGTGGTCAAAATGTTCAAATGAATACTCAGTGAGTTTAGATGAGTACTCAAATGGTTTAAATGGGTGGTCAAAATGTTCAAATGAATACTCAGTGACTTTAGATGAGTACTCAAATGGTTTAAATGGGTGGTCAAAATGTTCAAATGTGTTCAGTGAGTTTAAATGAGTACTCAAATGGTTTAAATGGGTGGTCAAAATCTTCAAATGAAAACTCAGTGAGTTTGGATGAGTAGGCCCTACTCAAATGGTTTAAATGAGTGGTCAAAATGTTCAAATGAATACTCAGTGAGTGAGTTTAGATTGATGGTCCAAAGGATACTCAGTGAGTTTAGATGAGTACTCAAATGGTTTAAATGAGTGGTCAAAATGTTCGAATGAATACTCAGTGAGTTTAGATGAGCGGACAAGAAATTCAAAAGAATACTCAGTGAGTTTACATGGTTACTCAAATGAATGAGTGCTCAAAATGTTCAAAACGTAACTCCAGAATGAAGTTTGTGTATGTATTTACATTGCTGAATGGAATAAATAATGAAAATCACACAAACAGACTGCTGACCACTGCCTTGTTTTTTGGTCAATAGGGATACCGGCCTGTAAGTTGGTAGTTTACATAATCCGATTATGTCATTTGTCATCATCTCCTGGTCCACACCTTAAAGGCCGCCATACACGATACAATTTGTAAGAATTTATTTTACCGTGTATGACGGTTAACATCGTCCCATTTTTGTCATATAGGAAAAATCCACAAATAGGTTCTGTCCTATTTTTCTTGTAAAATAAAATGCTACAGGGAATATTTCCTATCATGTACGTTGTGGTAGCAGATTATTGTACAACTGCCACTTTGTGCTCCTTCGTCCGCAGGTAATAATAGGTAAATCCTACCAAAAAGCCTATTCAAATCTACAGAGATGACCCTGCACTTACATCGTTCGTCGGGTTCTCATTAGTTCATAAAATCAACTAGTCCGAATTCAACAAAATTTGCAGTAAACCAACTTGCGGAAGGGTCTCTCCTATCATATATGTGTGACGGTCTGGGATAACCCGTTGGAAGTCGCTGAGTGATCAAAAAGGGTTGTTAGATTGTCTGTGCATTGAACTGCTATTGTTCACCTGTTAGTTTGCAGATGTAGCATGTCATTGTACATCTATGGTAAATCAATAAATTTGAATCAATTACTAGTAGTATACAACTGTTTTATTCCTTTATTTCCATTACATACATGTAGGCCTACCTCACAACATTATGCAGCATTGCAAAAGTAAAGCAATGAAAATGCATGAAGGGACTCAACTTGAAAGGAATGCAACAATATACCACTATCATCCATACCAGTACATGTATATGCAAATTTCATAAATATCTGATGAAAATATTATGTAAGCTGTTGGATGAAAAATGGATATAGATCTGATAAAAAATGGATAAACATTTCTGATGAAAATTGGATATCCAGGCATTTTCTATATCCATTTTTCATCAGCCGGATGAAAAATGGATATAAAAAATGCCTGGATATCCAATTTTCATCCAACATTTTTGCCTGTGTAATTCCCCTTTCTATTGTCTCCACGGTCACGTGTCAGTATTGACCAATCAGCGCGGGGTTGGGGCGGGACTTGCGTGATAATGTTTGGTGATGTTTATGGCCTGTCAGTGTATTAATCATCGATTTTTTTCGATCGTGAAGACGGTCGGTAGTCAAACATTTATAGATTTGAATCACTTCATACCGCCTCCCACGTATCTAGTTAGTTTTGGCACATCCGGCTTTTGGAAGTGACTTTTATTGGCCAATGTTGACAAAAAATGCAGGCAATGCACAGGGCGATGCATTGTGAATGTACTGCGGGGGCGCTGATGGTCGGGCCCTTTCCGCTTCGCTGATTTATGCTGATTGGCCATGTGCTAGGTGCGATAAGGCCTATTTACTCTGATCTGGATCCAGCAGGTCCAGTTCCCTTGACAAGAGCAGATGACATCCATCTAGGTTTTTGGGCGTTTTTGGACCTGCAGAGGAGAATGGTAAAAAATATATAATTAGTGTCCACTACATTGCAATTAGTGTACGTCATCATGACGTGGCTAATGATGGAGTTTCATCATCGATAGTTGATTTATGACATGATGAATATTACATTATCATGGACAATTGTTTAATTCTTGGCAATAGCAAACATGTACGCACCTGGAACTAATCCAATGAGAAGAAGATTCTCCGTCAGATCTCTCACCCCTGGTGGCAGATTCAATATTGCCATCACCTGGCTCCATATGCTGTACTGCTGACTGGTGTGGTGGCGATTTGGATCAAATCCATCCCCAGAGAAAGCGAAAGCTATCGCCTCAAGACAGCCTTGGAATTTATTTGTAAACAAATCTTTCCAGAATTCAGTGTCCTGAATATCTTTGATGATTTCTTTTTGTTCACGTGGTGGTTGCTGACGGAGTAAGCTTGCAAAAAACGGAATTTCATACATGCACTTCAGTCTGGGAAGAATTTCAATGTAATGATAATCAATGTTGTCGTTGTCTTGTCTGTCTATGCCACATAACGGGCATTTTTGCTCCTTTCCGTTATCTTCGTACGCATATCGACCACATATGCAGAGCTTGACTTTCCTGCTAGGCGGCAGTAAATCAGACACATTTTTCTTCATGCTATCCGCATCCTTCGGAATGTGGTGATAACCTGGGATAGGAAAAATAGAGATATCGAAACAACTTATTCATGAAAAAGACTTCCAACACCCGCCGATCTTCCCCGGCCGCCAGTCCGATAGCGCTGTCACAACACTGACATGACATTCTGATGAGCACCGCGTAGTCTACACACAACAATCCGCTCGGCGTCGCTATACCTTACAATATTATCCTCCCGCCAGCAGTTTTTACCTCACTCCCCCTCGCCTCATCCACTCGCAGAAACCGTTGTGTGCGAGCGTCGCGTAGCTTGTAAAGAGGGTGCGAGACCTGTGCAATGCCGGACATAGATCTATCTTTGATGAAGGTACAGGGCCTGATATAAGGGCGGCTTTCCATTGGAGCGTTTCCTTGCGCAGAATTCTGTACCGAAAAGTTGATCCAGTTCATTTTCATTCAGGTTCCACGAACGCGTTCCGGCAAGCGCGAGACAAGCACGAGAGGATTGACTTTTTTTCTCGGAAGCAAGAGGCCCGCGCGCGGGAAAAAACGTCGATCTCGAATCGACTTTTTTTCCAATTCGCGCGCTGAATACACATGATTTGTGAGCCATGGCAAAAGTATGTACGCGGCCGCAGATCGTCAGGGGAGCACGACGGCAGTACCAATTCAGGGTTTCCGCCAGGAACATTTTTGAGGGTATGCAGTTCTTCAAAATCAACAAAAAACCCATGAAATTAAAAAAAATGGCCCTTTTCTGTTCCTTTGAGGGTAATCACAGCGTACCCTGCGTACCCTCTGGCGGAAACACTGCAATAGGAGCAGTCAGCCGCGCATATTGCTAACAGATGGCAGCACAGTCTTAGCGGACCAAATGTACAGGAAATCTATTATGATCGCTGCTCGATCGATAATGACTGGGTCCGCTAGATGCATTGAATTGGGCCCTAGTGACACCTAGTGGTCAACTCGCTGACAGCTCCTATTCGGCTCCAACACATCTGCGTCGTAACGCGTGAATGGAAATATTTCACAGAACTCGCAAGTGTCTCGCTTGCTTCTGCGCGTGTAACTCGCGCGCGCAAACAGGATGGGAACAATCCAACCATGGAAATTCTTTATACCGGATAGATCTAGTGTCATGATCCAACACACAAAATGTGCGCAGGTCAATTGATATTGTTTAACTAGCTTTCCACTGAAGCGTTTTAGCGTGCGAATATTTTGCGCCGAAAAGTCAATCAAATGCATCTCTATTTAGACGTTTCTAATGTGCCAAAACGCAGTCTTGAAAACGCCTCCACGTCTCCAGCGATTTTTCGGGCGACTTGAAGAGCGATATCACATCTCGTTGCGATTGATGTTTTCACCAGAGAGATTCCATCGCCGAAGAATTATAGCGATTTCCCGCCGGCGAGTTTTACCATGGCTTTTTTCTCTCGCTGGCGATGTCACCCGCTGTTGGCGTTTTGGGCGTTTTTGACGGGCGTTTTGGATGCGATATCGCCAACAGCGTTAAAATCGCCGCGATAAAAACGCCCCTCAAAAGGGCCCTGGGCCGTTTTGACGGGCGTTTTCGTATGCGATAATCACCACTTTTTTAACGCTCAGTAAAAACGGATAATGGAAAGCCGCCCAAGCTAGAAGCACATGTCCGATAAAATGGTGCGATTTGCCTTCCGGCAGGGGTGTTTTTAAAGTTGACTGACCCAACGCTGTCGACTCGTCATTTATCCGGGCCAGTCGATTTTAAAAACACCCCTGCCGGACAGCAAATCGCACCATTTTTATCGGACATGTGCTTCTAGCTTTAGGCCCCGATTACATAGAAGTATACGGTATACGAAAACGCCGGATAACAAAGGCTTCACAAAGGATTCGCGAACGTGAAGCCATTGTAAACCGGCGTTTTCGTATACGGTACCGTATACTTCTATCCACTACAATGGTTTCCGCAGCGGTTTGCGGCGCCTGGGCGGTTTTCACAGGGCATTGGGATAATTAACTCGCCATGTATTGCTAAACCATGGAAAGATTATGCAAACCCCCATGAAAAAAAACCGGCGTCGCAAACCGCAGCGGAAACCGGTCTGATGGAAACAGGCCTTAAAGCCCTGTATCCACTAGACGGGTTCCCGCTGCGGTTTGCCGCGCCGGGATTTTTTCACAGGGTTTTGGACAATTTTTCGATGGTTTAACAATACATGGCGTGTTAATTATCCCAATGCCTGTGAAATCCGCTCCCGCGCCGCAAACCGCACCGGAAACCGTTGTAGTGGAAACAGAAAGGGCAGATAGGCCTACACGAGACGTTCAAGTGCAGTTTTGTTCTGGCCCTTACCTGGCAAACCATGCATTACATCTCCCATGAGTTCCAATACATATGTTATTCCACCTTCCGATAACCCGAATTTTGCTTTCATATATAGCAGGCGTGCACTAAGTGCCAGTACCGTCATTTTGGAGTGTTGGTGGATCGGTCGATTCAGCGGATCCAGCGGGTTCGAAATGACCTTCATTATTGACGGGTATGATGTATCTTCTACCTTCCTTCGCTTTTCGCCTGTAGCTTCACTTCGTTTATCTTTAAGGGCGTGAGCACGAATAGTCCTGAGAGACAGAAACCTGGGCACACCCTTGCAGACTGATGCGCAGGTGCACCATGCCTTTTTCTCCGCATCCATCTGTAATAAAATGTAATATCAGAAATCTTGTATATAGGCCAAATACATGTACCGGTATTAGAAAACAATATACATTGTATAGCCCTCTTTAAGTTACATAGAAATCCCCGGGCTTTTCGAGACCCGTGTCAAGCCCGACTGAAAAATCCCGCCTGAGACGCGATGCGTGTCGACACTACCTACACTACACTACATGTAAATCTTGTGACGGGGATCTAAATTAAGCCCTCCGAAAACCGTTCGAGTGGAGAGGGGCTTAAAAACACTGGGTTTTTCATCCGCCCCGGGCCTATTAGACCCCGCTTTTAACTGGTTTAGGCAGAAAAGGCCCGGGTGCGACGCGGGTTTTTATGGAATGTAACCAGGGCTCTCTGCTGGTCATTTTACCACACGTTGCAGTTAAAACATTGTGGTGACTGAATATGCACGACTTGGAAACCTTAGAAAGTATATGTGTTTCGTTAAGCATACATGCATGCTGTTCTTATGTTTTTGCTATTAAACATATCTGAAATCAAGCTGTTGTGTTATTCATTATTCATGGATTGCAAACATGCAGCAATTCTCATTTTACATCACCTCAGTCAAAGAATGATTGTGCAGCCATCCGAAACTGCAGCAACATGAAATAAGCGACTACGGAAGAAACAGAATTTCTGTTCCGGCTGCACACAGGGGCAGTGCTGGAAGATCGGCGCCTGTCACCTCGGAGGTTCCGGGTTCGATTCCCGGTCTAACCCTCTCATGTTGGAGGCTACTCTAGGCTACTCAAGGCTACTCTATCTGACAGTGCAGGTTTTCGCCGCGCACTCCGGTTTACTCCTGCAGTATCCCATGCTTGGCGCTCAGCTCTCTGGCATTATTTATTGTGGGGTATTGCTTCTTGACCTTTACATTTAACTGTCCAGTTCATGCATCACCATCCCCATCGTGCTGTATTTGGGTCACAGGCCAGTGCTACATTAATTATATCAAGAATATCACTTCCCACCACACAGGCGTGAGATACGTTTGGTGTTCAGCTCAGATGCCTGCCGGGAAATTGCATCACGACTTCCCATCATGTTGCACTTGGGTCAGACCAAGATTGGCCTACATTAATAAAAAAATCAACCAATCACATTTAAGAATGATGGGCGCGAAATTTGCTTGGCGCTAAATAGCGATATTTCCCGGGAAACTGGCATTTAGTATTCTGCCATTGATTTGATACAGAGTTCAGAGGAGATAGAAAATGTTTCAACAGAGATTTTCAAGTTGGAGAACACATTCTGGTGGCATTAATGCCCGATATGAGGATTATGGAGTTCTTGGTCAACCAGCGGTGCCATTCGAATCAGCGATGCCATTCACGGAAGTTGGAAATAGGCCTATTTCCACTATTACAAACATCCAACCGCAAACGGTTTACGAAAATTATTTGACTCCGGGGAATACGACTTGCCTTCGCCCAAAATACTACGGCGATCCGGATTTATTTTTACATCAAAAGAAAAAAATGGACCAATCGGAAAACGCTGAGGCAGCTCGAAAGCATTTCACGGTAAGCTAGCTTTAATTTCACCTTTAATGAATGAGATGAAATCCACTATGATTTTCAACCTCGATACCCGTCAGGAGACAATAGTATGATCCAATTTTTTATCCAATTTTTGGGGAATTCAGATTCCGGGCCTATTGGGGCTTCAATGTAGAAACCCGCATGTAGGCCTAATTGAGCATATTCAGAAAATTGGATGAAAAGTTTGATCGTTTACAGCGGGCATAATGAAGAACCAACTGGCCAATCTGAATTTGCAAAAATTGGATAAAAAATTGGATCGTGTGTATAGGTCATGACTTCAACCTCAACCTCATCCTCCCGTACCAGGACTTAGGTCTCGCTCCTGTCCATACATTCGCACTGTTTGAGTGGATGAAGCGGAGCCAGGTAAAAACCCCTGCTTATGCTATGTTCACACTATCACGATTCAGGCCACGATTGAAATCGTGGTCTTAATCGTGGAGTAATCGTGGCGATCGTATCAGGTCGTATCGGATCTTGAGGTCAGCCGTGGCAATCGTGTTGATCGTAGGAAAGTTTTGGCCGGTTTAAAAATTTGCTACGATCAACACGATTAATTTGTTAATCGTGATCATCGCATCAGATCGTATTAAATCGTACCAAAGAGCGAGAGATCGCATCTAATCGTGTTTAGGAATCGTGGTGATCGGGATCAATCGTGGACTAGACGAACACCACGCTCTGTTGAGATGCGCCGTGTATTGCATCTTCCCTTCTCACTACGTGATACTTGGAGGCGGTCTTGAACTAAATTCATGATTCAGTTTTTTGCTGTGTTCACACTATCACGATTCACGCCACGATTGAAATCGTGATCTTAATCGTGGAGTAATCGTGGCGATCCTATCAAATCTTATCAGATCTTTTCAGATCTTGAGGTCAGTCGTGGCAATCGTATAAATCGTATAAAAGTTTTGAACGGTTCAAAAATTTCCTACGATCAACAAGATTGTCACGATTGCAGTCACGATTGCCCTCAAGATGTGATAAGATCTTATACGATCTGATAGGATCACCACGATTACTCCACGAATAAGACCACGATTTCAATCGTGGCGCCATTCGTGCCACCTGAAATTGACCAATCGCGACCATGTCGCATCCAAGCGCATCAGAACGTATCGACTCGCATCACCTCGTATCCAAACGTGAAACTTCAGCGAAGAAAACAAATATTCCACGATCAGCTACGAATGGCCAATCGTGACGTTCGTAACGGACCGCGCTCTAGTGTGAACATAGCATTAGGAGGATGACTCAACATCTGTGGTGAGATGAGAATGATCATGCAGTTACACGCTGACATGAATATTTCCAAATCAGTTGATTCAGCATTGCCTATACATGCACAGCACAGAATGTGTATCATTTTCAGCAAGGTGGTCGTGAAACAGAATACACGCGGCGCTGGAGTTCTTTTTATGTTATGTGGACCTGCTGGGTCAGCTCTGTCTAAACCAACCCCGTGACCATATATACGCATCACGTGTGAACACGTCACTGCTGACGTACATGTACGTTCTACGCTCTACGCCCTACGCGTGCCCGTGTGAACGAGGACTAAAATCGGGAAAGCCCTCACTTTAAGCCTAGGGATACACTGAACGCGATTTTCCCATCGCGCGCGTTGTTTCTTTGTTATTTCATGCGGCAATGCCTCCGAAACAAAAGAGATTCGTGCGAAAATCGCGCGCGATGGGTAAATGGCGGCAAAAAGACTTTTCATCAATTTGACGTTTGCATGATCGTCGCATTGTTGACGTCCGTTCATCGCATGCAATAAACGGACGCGGCAAATCGGAATGCGATAAACGCCTGTGTGTGTGGCCCCGGCTTTATAGCACAATAATTTTACAAACTTAAGGGCCGAAGATCAAACACTTTACTTTCATGAACATTCACCGAGCACTTACATGCACTTGTAGAATGAGGCAATAGAACTCAGAAGAATGGCTTCATACAAGGCTCTGAAAAAACGAAATATATTCCTTCAATTAATTCATATCAGAAAGTTTGTTTCATTTACGAGATCGTACAGCTTCGCCATCTGGCGGAGAGATATACGCAATGTAGTTTCAATGAAAGTGACCGAAAGTCACGATTAAAATGCGCTGTCTATGTCTGCACGGGCTGAGAAAGTACACCATCAAAAGTCAATAACGTAAGATGACAATGTAATAATTCTCATTTCATTATCAGAGAACGATCAAATCAGTGGATTGATGTGTCATTTTGATTCCAAAGTGGTCGATTTTTGCAAAAAACCGGGGTTTCCTTGGGAATTCCCGCCTTTTCGCCGGCCTGGAGCACGCTGTCCAACCATCAGAAGCAGTTCTTGAATATTTAATATTTACCCTATGACCTTTCAAAGACCATCATCTGATTGGCCTATTCAATATTGTGTCAACGGTCACAAATACCAAGCCCACCACCCAAGTGGCAGCCTCGTGTTGAGGTATGACAGGTATTCATCAAACACTTTGTACTGCCAGTTCAATATAACTTTTGTGTCGCGTGGCCTAAATGAAGGATTCTATCCATTCTAATCTTCCCCTAAAATCCGAACTTCTGAACCTGGATACTCATCAGCATGATCAGACCCATTTGCTTCTTCTAGGCCTACTACCGCACACCCCCTCAAGCTAATGGAACGGCCCACCTCAAGCTAACGCCGCGTCATCGTGTGCTATTTTTAGCCGCTGGCACATGAAACAAACTGGGACAAACTTTCTGATATGNCACAAATACCAAGCCCACCACCCAAGTGGCAGCCTCGTGTTGAGGTATGACAGGTATTCATCAAACACTTTGTACTGCCAGTTCAATATAACTTTTGTGTCGCGTGGCCTAAATGAAGGATTCTATCCATTCTAATCTTCCCCTAAAATCCGAACTTCTGAACCTGGATACTCATCAGCATGATCAGACCCATTTGCTTCTTCTAGGCCTACTACCGCACACCCCCTCAAGCTAATGGAACGGCCCACCTCAAGCTAACGCCGCGTCATCGTGTGCTATTTTTAGCCGCTGGCACATGAAACAAACTGGGACAAACTTTCTGATATGCGTATCACACATAGATATCCGCGTCTCATCTGAAATTTGCATTCATCATACGATACGCCGGTTGTAGATTAAATTTAATCAGGTTTAGTTTTCTGATGTCAATGCGAATACACCGCTTTTCTCGATTGTGTCGATAAATCGATAAATCTTTCAGGACTCCGTACGTCACGCCGTCAAACTTCATGACATTCAAGGCATGTTTACTCATGACGTCAGCATTGCTATAAGTGAGGTAAGGATTGTGTAGGCCTGTTATGGGATTTTTAGCGGTTACGTGCATATATAGGCCTACTGATCGAAGTGTCAGGATCGCATAGACAGTAGGCATTCAAAGGATTTATCAGAGACGTTCCTCAGTTTTTTCTCTATTAACTGCCTTTCAAGTCCGTTGACCGAGTCACGATAGAGAAAGAGGAATTGCTACAGTGATAATTATCTTTATGCTACTTAATGCGGATGTCAGGTCACACTGCGATTGCCTGCGCTACGACGGAACAGTCGGCATCAAGTGTCGCAAGCACGGTCAGTTCACAAAAACGAAAATGTGTACGATCATCGTAGAACAAGCAGCATCACTCGCGCAGGGAATCGTAACCGTGTTCAGGTCACCTGCGAATGGATTACGCCCGTCGGGATGACACAGAAGTTGAATAGGTTCAACTTGCGGATGTAAGGTCGGCCTTGCGATGGCACAGAACAGGCGCAGGCTGACTTTTGTGGATCACTTTGCGTCTGAGGCACGACAGCGTGGAACAAATCAGTCGCCGATATGGTGCGACATGACTGCAGTTGCGACTCACTTGCGACGA
>NMRB01000006.1:19107-69632 GCA_002633025.1 Notospermus geniculatus | reverse complement strand
AGCGAGCGGTCACGTGCCAGTAACTGACAAATCAGCGCGAGGTAAAAATGAAATGCGGTACCTACCGATAGAATGGAAGCTGCCATCTTGAATAAGTAACATGATCACAAGTCACATGACTTTTATGACTTCACTGTGCTACGATCTAGTCGCAGGTGACCTGAACACGGCGACGATTCGCTGCGCGCAGATGCCGCCTGTTCCAGGATGATCGGACGCATTTTTCGTTTTTGTGACCTGACCGTGCTTGCGATCCAGCTGATGCCGACGACTGTTCCGTCGTGGCGCAGGCAATCGCAGTGTGATCTGACATCCGCACGATCTTTTGATCGGCGACTGATCCCGCAAGTGAGTCGCAACTGCAGTCATGTCACACCAGATCGGCGACTGATTTGTTCCACGCTGTCGTGCCTCAGACGCAAAGTGATCCGGAAGAGTCAGCGTGCGCCTGTTCCGTGCCATCGCAAGGTCGACCTGACGTCCGCATAAGAACGCAGCGTCACCACGACTTCGAGCATGACGCTGCAGCGTCACTCGCGGCAGCGGGGTTTTCGCTGACGTCATCTCATCTCGGATCAACTGTGACGCCACGCACACCACGTTTCAGGTCCTCTGAAATGAAGTTGGTCCGGTGCCATGATGTAGGCCAACCCGTATTTCGCGAAAAATGACACGCACATTTGTCTGAAATCAATAACATTTAAATGGTCATGACCCGGCAAGTTTACCAATTGTGAAATTTAGTAGGCTTAACTTTGAAAACAATAACCCCCTGCTCTTGGCTGCCGCGAAACACGCAATCGCACTGTAAAGCCATGTACATCTACATCATAAATGTAGGCCTACACTGTNGTCCAGGGGGACTTGGCCCATTGGAATCGCTGGAAAGGAAGAAGGAGCAAGTAGATCTTGGCCTAAGTCAGAAAAAGGTTGGTCTCCCCCCCAAAGGCATGCCAGTTATTGGCATAGGCTGCGCAATACGCCAAACGTATAGGATCAGAACTGGCCGAAGCAAGGTCGAGGAAAGTACATGTCGCTGAAGATGTTATGAAATGTACCGAAGGAAGTAGGAAAAAAGTGGAAAATAAGCGGGAAATTTTGGAATTTTGCGCGAGTTTTTCAGTTTTTCAAATTGGGAGAAAATGTTTTCCCATTTTGAGAAATATCGCCCGAAAAATCAGAAACTATCATGTTATTTTAAGAAAATTTCTCAAAATGGGAAAAAAATTCTCCCAATTTGAGAAATGGAAGAATTCGCACAAAATTCCAAAATTTCCCACTTCTTATTTTCCACTTTTATTTCTATTACTCCCTTACCGGTTTAGTACTTACATATTCTCCATGCAGTACCATCCGGACTCACACGTTCTGGGGCGAAGTCCTCAAGAAGGCGTTCATAGTTGAAAGGTATCTCGATAGCGGTCATTGGTAAGTTCATTTTCTTCATCTGTCTCTCAATGAATACCTTGGCATCGCAATGGCGGGCCTCGAGGCCAAGTATCTGACGCGGAGACAACTGAGTACTGAAGATGATATGATTGAGCTTGCCGTGATCCCTGCAGGCTTCAGCGATGGCCATCCCGCGTTCCACTTCCCTTTCCACGGAGCTGGGGTCGTTGAAGTCGCTCTGAGTCACGATAAACACGCCGTACGCCCCCTCGAGCGCTGTATCAATACTTTTTCGGTCATTCGCATCAGCTACGACGACCTCAACATTACCATAACTTTTCAGGTCTTGAATGTGACTGGGGTTCCTGGTCACTGCGCGGACTTTGAATGCGCTGTCCTGGGCGAGCGCCCTGGCGACTGAGCCACCCTGGTTACCACTGGCACCGAACACCGTGATCACTTTTGCCATTGTATACTTTGACCGCCTTGCAAGAAGAAAAAAAAACATACTTTTAGAAAAGACGGCAAATCTCAATGTGGTAGGTAGGGAGGCTTACCCGGCTGAATAAACGAGTGGAACAGCGTTGGCAATAGGCCTACAGCTGCCAGGCTTCATGACTTGATGGCCTTCAGTTCACGTCTTGACTTGTCCACCGTTACAAACTGGACTTGTCATAACCAATCAGGCCTAGTCAATGGAGGAACTTAACTTTTGTGAGCCACGAACAGCAGGTAATCTAAAATACCGGCGGTACTCTTAAAACTGAATGTAGGCTAGTAATAGTCTTCAAGGGGCATTAGCTGCCGATTGGCGCTGGCCGTCAGAAATGCGGTAAGCATGTTTTAGTTCGAGTTTGAGTGGAGCATGTCGAGTCAAAGAAACAATTTCCCGGTTGCCTGGAATCCAGGTACGTTGTTGAAATGGCAAATGGCTTGGTAACCGCCAGATACCAAAATTCTGGATCGGGCATGCCCCTTTAACCGCTAGCTGAGCTTTGACGATCCTTGGGTCAACGATTTAAATTTAAACAGAAGTGTCCCACGATAATAAACAAATAAACATTTGTTTTTAAATTTTCGTTGATGGAGTGGTCAAGCGGTATCGAGTGCGATACAAGTAAATTTGATTTCATGACGGATCGAAGACTCACTGAAGACTGGCTAACACGGCATCACCATCCTAAACCGCCAATGATTAGGCCTAAACATTGGATTCTGCCACCTTGACTCGGTAACTAGGAGCGTTCTAAAATAAGGCGGGGTCTATAGGCCTATCTGTTTTCACAGGAGGAGTGAAGGAACTAAAGGTACAACCAAACTGGAGAATGCAAGAAATTTAAAGTATCAGAAGGGCACACTGAGCCTACTTCAGATTCAAAAGCGTGGATCCCACTGTCTCTGAGCATTAACCGTTGGATCTCCTCTGTTACTGTAGGCTAGGCCCTATAATTTCTACCGCAATTCCCTCCCAATTGGCTTACTTGGGCCTAGATATTCAAAGCACAATTTGTAGGCCGATATAGGCCTATGTCTGCATAGAAGACTTACCGTTAGTTTCGACGACTTAATCCAACAAGTTGACCAAGTCTGTTTGTCTGTCTATATTATATGGCCATACATCAAACATTGAAAACACATTTCCCAACCGAGGCTCACCGGGGAAGCGTCGCGTTGTCATATAGCAACGGCTCATTACGCATGCGCACCTATGGACGTCGGTGCCGCTTGACGAACTCGGCATAAAAACGTTCAATATAATCAAACCTTGTCTGGTTTGTTATTGATATACAAAACGAGTTCATAGCGTATGAACTAATGAATACCAGACTGCTTACGGCACGTTGAACAATATCGAGCCTCTAGATGGAGATTTGAGTGGAGTCGTTTGATATTCATAATGGAGATTGATGTTATTGGTTACGGTTGGTCGGCCATGGTCGTTTTCATGATTTGATTACTTGTAATTGGAGTTTGATTAGAAACGGTCAGACGATAAGGATCAATTGGCAGTTTGAAGTTTCGGTGGCATACAAACTGCCCCCACCACTTCCCAAGCACGGGTCCACATCATCCATTCCTGATAATCTCAGGTCATAGGGCCTACGGCCGCACCCCTCCCTCAATCGGAACCAAGCGAGATAGGGGAGCGGTTGTGAAGACCCTGGGCGCGAGGATGGGGCCACATGCGTGGGGAATCTGCTTTACCGTCACGTTCGCTGATTGGTATCTAGACCTCTCTAATAATTCGCGATCAACACAAGTGACCACTGTCTCGAATATCAGATTCTTATGCTGATGTCAGGTCGACCTTGCAAAACAGGAGGCGACCCCGACTTACTTCTCCATCCTGAGAACATCAGGGGTTCTTACTGCTGGCGCTTCCTTCGTCACCGCACAAAAACGTGTGCGGTGACGAAGGGATCCCCGAGCACTAAGAACGCCTGATGTTCTCAGGATGGACTTTTCCGGACCACTTTGCGTGTGAGTCGACCGCGCGGAAGAAATCAGTCGCCGATACGGCGCATAGTCGGAGGGCGGAGCGATGTCACAACCCTTGGTAGCCAAGATGATACGGCGTGACACGACTGCAGTTCCGTCTTGCCTGCGATGATCGGCATCAGTCGCTGATCCAGAGATCACGAATCGTAAGATTTATAGAAAAAGAGAAAAGAAAAAGTCTTATTTAATATATATCATTAAATTATAATTGAATCATTTTGATAAGCAAGACTTCCTTTGTACAACGAAAGAAAGCTTCATCTTTTATTAAGGGGAGGTCACGTAGGCCTACCCCCGAGGACATGAGGGCTAGCCAGGACACCAAGCCCTGCAATACCCATCTCTAGTTCAAAACTACATCAAGAAAGGAAACCTATTTATGAGGGTCGATGTTCAGAAGTATGCACTTCAAATCACCCCAAATCTTGACTGCGTCATTCTGGCCATGGAAACGGCCACTCTCGATCAGTGGGAACACTGCCAACTGAAGTAACGGTGGTATCCTGTACTCCCAAGTAGGCTGGAACGTACACAGAAGGTATTACCAGTATCAACCGCACTCCCACTTCACAGGGTATCCGTAGACTGGTCCTCTGCTTGGAGCCGCTCCACTAACACGTATTAGTGGAGCGGCTCGAGGACAGGGGACCAGTGTGAGGCTGAGTTTACATAGAGGTGTACGGTATACGGACACGCTGGTGAACAAAGGTTTCATGGTCATGAACCCTTTTTTAGGCCACTGTTCGCCAGTGTGCCCGTATACATGTACCTCTACACAAACTCGGCCTAAGGCCATCGATTCATTGAAGATGAACACTGGCTGGGGTCTGGGACATGACCTCACGTTCAGAGTAAACTGGTGTTTCAGGTTGAACATCATTTCAAAACAAATCCTATTATTTATCTCTCAATTAATTCATATCACAATCAATCAGTTTCTATTTACAAATCATCCATACCTAGGATCAAAACTAAACATTTTATGCAACTTCCTTGTTTATGTAGGCCTACAGAAAGAAAGCCCTGTATCTTCCAGCCTCTCCAACCTGTCCCCACGACGCTCTCTCCGTAGTGGTCGAGGGCTTACTTCTGACAAACTCTGGGGGAAAGTAGAGGGTGAATACGACTGTTAAAAGTTTGGAGTCACAGGTATATTCAGATATCAACTACGGTAGAGGTGTCATCCGACTTCATTTAACCCCAGTCTATCCTGAACTAAGATGAGCTGCTCATTCAGCGCTACAATCTCAGCAGTTCAGACCAGTACCCATACACCTGGTTGGAGTGAGGCAAAGTCAAGAGACCTGCCCAGAGTCTCACACCAACAGTGGGATTTGAACCAGGGACCTCTTGATCACAAGGTCAGAACACGGCTTCTGCACCTGTTTGGTGTTTGACCCCAAAAGTAGGCCTACAAGATCGGAGACACGACTCCATAAACCTCGTGTTGGCCATGAGTTAACTGGTACCCACTCAGCGCTACCATGGAGGTCCATGGCTCCACCTAGTGGATCAGCCAGTCCAACAGAAATGAGTTCCAAGCACAGGAACAAGGGCACACACTGAATAATTCATATGAACAGGGCCTTTGGTTTGTTGCACACACAATGCAGGAGACTTCACCTTTGGGAGTTTCCAACATCTAAAATATTTTCCATGGAAATTCTGACTTGTTTCAACTGATCTGCTCACGGACTTGCCTACATGTACCATGGACAAGAAATCAACTAGGCCTACCTACTCTGGCACCAAAAGCAAGCATTTGCATAAAACTACACGTATAAAACGTAACAGAATACACAATTTACAAAGAGTGTCCTCTCTCAGGACGATGGACAGATGAAAATTTTAGACAAGATAATTGTTCTCCATCTTAGTTCATTTATGAACACTAGGGTCCCCACAATCTAAGAGATACTTGGAGACCCACAATCTGAACGATACATTGTACTTGCTCACACTAGCTCCTCACAATCTGACAGATACTAGGAGATCACAATCCGTCAGATACTCGGAGACCCCACAATCTGACAGATACTTGGGCTCCTCACAATCTGACAGATACTTGAGCTCTGTCAGATACTTGCAGACCCCACAATCTGACAGATACTTGACTTGGGCTCCTCACAATCTGATAGATACTTGGGCTCTGACAGATACTTGGGGCCTCACAATCTGACAGATACTTGGCTCCTCACACTCTGACAGATACTTGGCTCCTCACAATCTGACAGATACTTGGCTCCTCACAATCTGTCAGATACTTGGTGGCCTCACAATCTGTCAGATAGACTTAGTGCTTCTTCCACTGGAATGGAAGGCAGCACTGGCATCTGCATGGACTACCCAAGACTATCTTCTCAATGCTTCGGCCCCAAAGAGGCAGGTACCAACATCTTGTAAATGGACTATGCATGCACTGATTCAATGACTTACCTTTGAATGGGACCTATCTTGCAAACCATCATCACAAACCTGACTTGTGTATGCTACGAGTGAAGGTCAACTGCTATTATTCTCAAACATATTGAAAAACAAGCTCCCTGCCTTTAAAATTTACTGTAACTACATGAGCATGCTGGTACTTTAAGAATTACCTGCTCCCCTTATAAAAAATTATGCAAATGAATGAATGATTGTACTAATTTCTGGTGGGAAGCTCCGATCATAACATGAAATACCATCATAGAAAAAAATCCTTATATTATCAGATATATTCGTGTGGTGAACACGATAAAGTTATGAATAGACTCTATCACTCCAAAAGAGCGCAGCACCTGACGGGGCAGCGTCATGACGTCCCGCACATCATTTCTGAGCGCGTGACGTGACTCGAAAAAAAATCCGGTTGTTTCAGCGATCATGACGTCGTGAAACAATCTGATTTTTTTTCGTCTCACCTCAAAACATCATGAATGACGTGCGGGACGTCTTGGACGCTGTCCCGTCAGGTGCTGCACTCTTTTAGAGGAATATCCTGTATTAGGAAATAACTGTTCCCACAGCTTTGGTGTACAAAAAATAAATTCCCAAACATTGATGCTGGAAACATCAAAATGCTATAGACAGCGTGCAGTGCCTCATTGTGACGTCACTTTTGACCGGTCCACCATGCTGACGTCGACGACAAAGTGTGCCATATGTGCCATATGTACATGTAGATCGCACGTAATGGTTGAAGTCACGCACACTCCAGTTAATGCGCCGACGACAAAGTGCACCAGGTGGGTCGACGACGTCATTTGCTGTCCAATATGGCTTATAGAGACTGATCACATGATGCAATGACGTCACCTGAACGCTCCCTATAGGTAGGTCAAGAACACTGTTCTTTGAAATAATGGCCAAGTGTATCATGACTGAAGACACTCGCATAGCTTCATAGCTTCAACACATGGAAACGTACCGGTAACCATGGTAACCAAGTTTCTGCACTGCTAATGCTGCTGACTAGGAGCAATAAATGCTAGGTTCATCTTATTCTTTTCACTTCACAAACAATTTGAATGATTGAAGGGAAATCGGTTCCATAACTAACGACTTGGTAACCTTGACAAATTTTGTGTAAAACTGCGACATTTTATAGACAAATATCATGACATGATGGCTGAACTGCCATTCCACGAAACACCGCACTGATCAGGGGCAGATCCAGAATTTGGGAAAAGAGGGGCACCCTGTGCTACTAAACATTGAAATCTGCGTGAATTTCAATTATTTTGCAGATTTGTTGGCCCAAAGGGGGCATGGCCACATGTGCCCCCTTGATTTGCACCTGCTGTTAAAATTCGATACTGAAGCATCCTGGGAGTTCGATCACCCTGTATTACTCCTTCCTTCAGAAACTGTCACCCTCATATCCTTTTCTCAAGAAGTTTACAAAAAAAACAAATAGTCAGATATAATTCCACCCTTCCAGTGAAAAGAATCTGAAAAACAATAACAAAATAGCCGTGGATACACACTCATTATCCGACGTTCTACGAACAAACACTGCGATCACAAAAGCATAAATGGGAAAATGAAACATGGATTAGGATGATAAGTAAAGGACAACTGAAAATGTCCCCCTTCGTTTGATCTGAAAATGTACCTCTCATTTTGATCCTAAATATACACTACTCCTCATACTTGATCTCAACTGGTAGGTGGGATGGTCCGGTGTGAGACTGGCTGACCAAAAAACGGCAGGTTCAGCCCTAAAGCAGAGAACAGTAATCAGAGATCAAAACTACGGTGAGAACTTAAAGCGAACTGGTCAGGCCAGTCAAGGTGTCTGAATAGAGAATCGAACGCCGCCATCTTGAATCCATTACAGTACTTACATTGGGAATGAATTTCCTACTAATGTTTGCACAACTACAGTGGCTTTGCTGCCTTCGAATACCATTTAGAACACGGTCAACTGCAAATCTAGGCTTCAATAGGGATGCAATCTGCTAAAATTCGAAATTTGTAGTTTTTAAACTGTGAATTTCACGGGACACAAAATTATTCTTTGTCATTTTTGACTGCCATGACTAACTCCCTTTAACTGGTCAGCCTACTGAGGATGAGTAAGACCTACATTTTCATCAAAGGCAAAAATTACATTGAGTTCAAATACAAAATCTGAACCGCACTCTCTCCAAGTTTAACTATACGCATCTCGAATTAAAATATAAGCAAGAATATCTGCACCATGTAAGCCAATCATCAGCAACTTCATTCTACATATTTTATAGAATCAGAATCAGACTATTTACAACACTTCATCAGAAAAGGGGCCTCAATCGAATAACTTTTACGTCTCTGATATAACCTCAAACGGTTAAGAACATAAAAACGGACTTTCAATGCCCCACGTCATAGAACTAGTCCACTATGACATCATGGCTGTTGTCACATTCATACGTTATAGTAACCATGGTAACCCAATCATCCATCTATAAAATGTTATCTACACTATCTAACATTGCATGATTATAAGATTTTTGAGAAGAGCAACTGATAAACATCCTAAAGTTCCCCACGTTTTATTTTTTTGTGGAGGTTCTGGGATCTGCGACACAAATGTTACTTGCCATCTTCTCATATACACCTAGATATTACTAAACTGATTATAACCAAGCCGGCTAAGAATATTACAAACACTAGCCATCATTACTGTACACAAAGTCTTCAATAAAAATCTGTAAATCACAATGCCACGGTGACTACAACTGTTGTCGTGGCAACATGTCACCATACATAGAAACAGCCACGGATATTGCATGGCAACCATGCAATACGTTAAATAAGTTTAGTTTGAAATAACGGTCGACAAGAAAATACAAAATGGAGAAAAATCCTTTCTGTCTTGACCTCTTCTGGACTCGTGTTACCTATCGTTACACACTTTACACTTACTAAGTCACTATGTCTAAATGGCTTCAAATAACTTGACCGCAGTCAAACTGGCATGAGGCACTACAATTCACATAATCTTTGATCAAGTTGGACTGAACCTTCTGTACATTCTAGCATCAACAGGTACCATACAATCCGACGACACCAATTCTGGGCACTCTTGTATATTACACGGTGTCTTTACAACCAACGTTGAGAAGACAATGGATAGTCACAAACACTCAGTTATTTTGGGTAAAAATCTGGAAAAGTTTATGTACACCACTGAATAAAACATGAGCAAACACCAAGTCGACTCCTACACAGGGCGTCCCAAAAAATGACACACTTGGATTGTCGAAAACATGAATTACATGTAGCTATCTTGATTTTTCATTGGATTTAAAGTGCCACTGTATGCATTGAGGTATGCCTCAGTACCCCTCCCCTGGTGGCAGGATCTGGAACCAACATGATAAGATTGGTGACATGTCCAACCCATACATAGCCAATGGTAACACCTAGGCTGGACTGATACTATATCGGAACCTTAGCTGAAAAATGGCCGCCATCCTTTTCATCACTTGAAAAGTTCAACACGCTGTTATAGCACGACATGACTAACCCTTCATCAAGTAATGTACCATGCTTCAACTCATTCTTTCTTTTATGGTGGCAACAGTCTCAATGCCTAATAGGTAACTTAGATCTTGAACAGTCTTGTCAAGCATGCATTGAAACGTCCGGATACACTGATCATGATCAACCTCACCGCCAGTAATTAACGCTGTGGTATATGGTGTACACTGACTGCATCTGTAAACCTATGAACGAGGTTGCCTGAAGGTCAAAGGTTACGTCGGCCGCCACATGATAGAAAACCTAATGCATACAGTGGCACTTTGATAGAAGGCAACAGCCAAAATAGCCTATCGGATAGGAAAGGCACCCTGAACAACACCACTGAGAACCCTTTTTCTGGGACACGCCATAAAGAAATACAGAGGTGGACAACAGTTCTCAACGTGTTGTATTTATGTCATACTTCCTCCATAAAGATATAGGGGGAGCCACGTACATGTGAGGTCAAGTTATTCCACACCAGATTACAACAGAACTCAGAAATGGTATCCGTCCAATTGAACTATCAACCAGAGTGATATAAGCTGAGAACTGAATCAAAAAATCTTCACAAATAAAGCGTAATAAACAGATCTTTCTAATGGGGTGGAATGACTTGCAACCTCTTGTACATTACACCTCTCTCCATGTTGATTTCATAAAAATAGCATTCCTATTGTATACTGTAAAGTCTACTGAGTTTAGTACAATCAGCACCTGGTGAAGCCACCTTTTGACAATAATCATGAACTAGATGTCAGTAAGGTCCACCAGGTGGTCTCGGAGGTTATCAAGCTATAACTTGGCCAATCTTCTTGGTTCCCTGATTGTTTACAACAATGCTCATGTGATGACGTCACTTCATTGCTGGTGACGTCATGTAGTGCAATGTCATCATTTCATCATAAGTTAATGACCAATTCACAAAATGACGTCACACATTCTAATGACGTCATAAGTTGTCACCATGTGACGTCACAAATCCATCGCTAATTGTCATCATAAATGCTGAATCCATCACCCAAACATAACTAACACACCACCTCGAAACCGCCTGGTGGAGCCCCCTATATCTCCCTAAGTTACATTAAGATTGAGATAAGACGTCGGCACGTATCCCTCCTCGCCATCAGGTGTCACTTTCTGCACGCGGGTCCATCCGCTTCCCTCCTCATCCCTCTCTATAAGGTATAACTCTTCGTCTGCAGACATCGTGATTGTTCCTTCGGATTCACCTGGGAAATAGAGGACATCGGATTATTCAAATGTTAATGTTGCTCCAAAAATGCAGAAAATCAAGTGACATTCTTTTGGTGCCATCTCCAGTCCTGGCTAAAAACAGAATAAGAGTAATGCAAAAACACGTGCAAATCTCACCAAACAAAAGCTGCCTTCATTGAAATGTTACAAGCCAGAAGGGATTTCGAGTCAAAGGCCACAGGTCAAGGTCAAAGGTCGTATCACGGGTACGCAACACACCTTTGACTGCTCACACTCCTTCCCTGAAATTACTGACCCAAAATCTACCTTCGTTGCAAAGTTATATGCCGGAAGAGATTTTGAAGGACAACCAGATGGATGGACAGACTGACAGACAGCCGTTTCTCTACATCCCTGTTCAGTGGGATAATAGCTTTGCCATCATCCCACAACTGCATCACGAACAGATTTCACTCACCTACAAATTCAAACAAGGCGACACATCGTGGTGCAATTGAGAAATCTTCTGTTTCATCAGTGAATGAATCTTGTTCGACAAACTGGGGGTGACCTTGAGCTCCTGCATGGTCCACGTTATCTGTTCCTGATCCGTGATCTGAGCCGTGACCCGTTGACTGTGCATCACTGCAGAAGAGAAACACATATCTAAAGTCTACATAATCATGATGGGGCCGCGGTAAAAGAGTCGCGGCGATCTAGTGGCTTAGGTCTGTAGCAAGTGGCCATGAGGTCACTGGTTCAAATCCCACTGTCAATGTCACATTCTGCTGAGAGCAGGTCTCTTTGCCTCCCTTGCCTCTCTCCACCCAGGTGTATAACATGGTTGCCACAGGGCATTAAAAAGCATTAAAAGTCATTATCTCCATTCTGTCTTTTTTAAAGGCATTAAAAAGGCATTATTTTTACTGCAAAGCAAACAGAGGCATTAAAAAGGTCTTAAATTAGGCCTACAGCCTAGTAGGTGTTGTGTCAAAACAGCATTGCTCAAGCGCGCTGTTAGGCCCTTAGGCCTAATCACTTCTAGACCAAGCCAATTAGTGATTGGGTGACAGAGCATTGATTGCACTGCAGGGCAATCATGCATCCCTGAGCAGGTTGGTTGACTTAGTGCCATTTTTTAGACTGTCTGATATTTATCGCTGCTGAAAATTACATATAAAACGAATGAATATGAAGCCCGAAGATGTTGTGAATTGGCATTAATTTACGCCTAGACGTGGCATTAAAAAGGCATTAAAAGTCATTAAATGTGTTGTTGTGATTGCTGTGGCAACCATGTATAAATGGGTACCGGTCTGAAACGTTCAGATTGTAGCACTGAATGAGCAGCTCATCTGAGTTCTACTGGAAGATTTCAGGATAGAGTGGATCAGATTATAAACCCAAACTGCAACATTATGATTCATGCTGTGACTAGTATTACGCCATGGCAAGCATCATCGCTAGGCCTTGTTCAGAGAAATGGAGTAGATTTCCAGTAAATTGGGACACTTACAACTTTTGATCATTTGGCTGTCCTGACTGCACGCTAAGATCCGACGTGCTACTTGACATCGTCGAGTCCCCAGAGTAACTCCCTCGATTCACACTATTCCCGCCATTCTTAGCCGGTACTTTTCCTTCAGCTTCTGCCAAATAATCTTCATATTTTTTCAACTCTGCCTTGATCGATGCCATTTTTTGATTGCACTCCTCAAGTTTTGCCTCGGTGGTTGTGGCGTCACCAAAGTTAGGATTATTTCCGTATACCTCCTTCATCTTGACAAGAGCATCCCTGGAAAACAGGAATAGCATCAGAAAAGGGCCTCAGCATTTATATTTGTATGTTTCCATCAGGGCTGAAGCCATAGCACTATTTGCCCTGGTAAGTATGGGAGAGCTAGGCCTTCTCAAGCTACTCATGTTCCTCACTTGGATGGGGTCTTTTACTTGCCCTTGCATAGGCACAAGGCACCAGGGTTTACTGTCCCATGCAAGGACGTGAAGAGCCCGGGATGATATCCCGTGTGGCCGAGGCTTGATTCACGCGTGCTTAGTGGACGTGATAACCACTCGGCCATCAGGGCTCTCTTCGAGCCCTGATTGCCGAGTGCCTCATCCTCAGGATAAGAAGAGACTAGTGTCATCTATGGAGACACTGACTTACTTTTCAGCAGTTTCTCTGGCGAGAGTCTGGCGGATTTGATCGATCTTTGAATTCAGTTTCTTCTTCTGTTGATTCGGTGGAAGATGGCTGTAGTCATCCTTCGTGTCTTCACCCTGAAAAACAGACCAAGGAGGAGTTAAAACAGGGTCAGCAGGTGATCTGTCTTCCCTTCTTCATGAGAGCATGAAATAATAACAGGTTTTGAACCCTTCTTCCTGAGAATGGGAATGTTCCAATAGCCAATGAAACTCCAAAGAATCTGCACTTGAATTTTGAAATCTATTTTAAAACCAAACTGTATTCAATTCAGGAAGTAGTTACGTTCACCGATGTTTAGGGTACCGGCAGTGTAAGATGTACTACAGTCTATCTGAATACCGGTACATTATTAGAGCTCTGCCTGCAATTTTTTTAACGTGTGCTGAAACCTAGGTCTTGATTTTTTGAAGGACCATCTTTTGGGGACCTTTACGAGGCTGTAAGACCTCTGCCTGCACTCTCCTAAGACCACCTCAACTAATACTTCCCTGCCACGCCAAAAGGGGAAATAGTTAAGAATAAGGAATGATAAAAGGGTCACAACACCGAAAGGGGGGAAATAGTAAATGAAGCGGAATAGACAAATCCCAAATTCCCAGATCTGTGCACTTCCGCCGAAATGGCAAACAGAACCTCGACCTGAAACCAGCTGACGTGACGCAATCCATGATTCAGCAATGGTCGACTCTGACGCAATGTCATCGAACTCACTGTCGTCACATGTGGTCGTGGGGTTTCCTGCGTCACGTCATTCAGTGTCAGATGGTTTCAGACCGAGGTTCTGTTTGCCATTTCGGCAGAAGTGCGCAGATCTTTCTTGTTTTCGTCAATTTGGGATTTGTCTATAACACCTGTCTCCTGGCTGAAGATTTAGTTGCAAAACATTATGGCAGCAGAACAACCAAGAAGATGAAAATAACAGGGAGAATGTCGCTTTTTGAGTTTTAGTGACTACAATGTAGTCACGGATTCAAATGGGACACATTCTCCAACCCAGGGTTTTCTGAAATCACTTTTCAGCTAGAGTGGCAGAGCAGTCTCCAGGGCTGAAGAATTACGATCCATATGATGGCATATTACATGTACGGTACTTGATTATGACCAGAACCAGAACCCACAACCTTTGAAAGAATCAGTAGAAAAGTTAAAGGGACTATAACACCAAGCTTTAGGCACAAAAGTTCATGATTTAACAAATCAACAAGATTAAATCACATATCAAACATTGAAATCAGTGTAGTGAAGAATTTCCTCATTCAAGTGATGTGTGTCGGTTCTATTTCTACGAAAACAGATAAACACAACACAAGGACATAAACATGACGGACGGACAGATGGACCTTCGGACATCATGAATGTTGATGGACACAGTGAAGATGAAACACACAGAGAGAACAAAAATACAAAGACAAGATGTGAGATTAATAAAGTATGGGGCGAAAAAGCGTGTTTTACACTTGTCATCGTCTGCCCGAAATGTGGCCTAGAGAAATTTTCATCATGTTCTGAAGGACATCACCGAAGTGCCACACTTTAATAATGATCTTCGCTTGGATTTCTAATTCACAATGCAAAAAAAAGGTATAAAACTTTTCTGATAAAAGGCAGAAGCTAGGAGAAAATGTTGGAGCTGAATAGAAATTCCGCACCAAATGTTGGAAAACTTGTGTAAGATTCGATGGCCTTACCGGTGGGCAACATTCAAGGAATTCTTGGGGCAGGGCAGCCAGTGTGTACGTGACGTCGCAGTCCCAATCACAGCTACGGGATCGTTCCCGAAAACCGGGACTGGCGGAGCTGCAAGCGTCACTCTGGCTCCAGCTCTGAGGGAGGGAATACAAGAACATTGGGGTTAGATAGAAATTGAAGAGGTTATCAGAAACCATATCTGAGGAAAGAGGGGAAAGTCTATGTACAGAAAGAAGAATGGATTCAGTAAAACGATTTTTTTTCAAAATTGGCGAAACAAACATTTGCGATCAGGAGTTGTGAATGGTCGCATATCATGTGGTAACATCACCCGTGGGACTTCACACTTCACGTGCAAGAAGAGATTTTCAAACAATGTACAAGTGCATGTTGAAGTGATCGACCGCGAGACACCATTCTCCCACCACAGGGGCTTTTACCTTGCTCCTCGTCATCCACTCACACAAGTGTACAAACAGGAATGAGACCAAAGCCCTGCTATGGAAGGATGTGATTTACAAGACAGACAGGATGATCATGACAAAATGACAATCAGGGATGCATGCAGACTGAGAATGTCACAAATTTTTAAAAGGTGCTGTTTATCTAAGGAAGATTCCCTCAATTTGTGATCGGCGGGAAATGACCATCACTGGCCATCAGTTTACTCAACTACTATCACTACTATTGTAAACCTGCAGCGACATACATTTCAGCTATTGTGTTGTAGGGTCGTTAACCCTTCCCTCAGTTGCGACATGTGCCGAATTTTGCTAGATCAGGTCATAAATTGGTAACATTCTCAGTCTATGATGAGCTAACAGTTGATGAGACAGGAAGAGGACGCCAGATGGCTTGAGATGATCAGCAGGAGTGCACCACTATTTCTGTAGCATAACCATCACCAAGGTCACAACAAGCAAGTGACTCATTCAAGGAAAGTATTCGAAGATCAGCCCTGTTTAGAATCTACAAACTACAAGCAAAGGACTGCTAAAAGCTCTCTTCCTTTTCCAACAGAACTTCACCAACGACTGCAGGAATGTTTGAAGTTGGCTTTTGTCACAAGGGCCCATATACACCAACAGTGTTTAACCTTGACTTAGGCTTAACCCCACACATCTTCTATTGTACTTCCATTGTCCCTGTTGGACTTAAGCTGAAGTTAGGGTTAATCTGTGTTGGTGCACATGAGCCAAGAGGTCTACAGGTTACCCAGTCAACAAATCACCTTGTAATTAATCAACTTGGATTGAATAATCACTCGTAATTGATTTATCACTCATAATTAATCAATCACTCATAATTAATCAATCACTCATAATCAATCAATCACTCGTAATCAATCAATCACTCGTAATTAATCAATCACTCATAATTAATTAATCACTCATAATCAATCAATCACTTGTATTAATCAATCACTCATAATTAATCAATCACTTGTATTAATCAATCACTAGTAATTAATCAAGCCCTTGTAATTAATCAATCACTCGTAATCAATCACTCAGTCCAAAACGTTTTAATGAAGGAGATCAGTTCTGTGATCAGTCTTCTCCTTGGCCTCACTTCAGATTTCTGTTAGGCCTTGTGAGGTTGAAGCACAGAAATGTGATGAATGCATTTCAAAGGTTAGTGCAAGTTAGAAGACAAACTTGTGAGATCAAAAAATTTAAATGGCAAATTGGGGGTATGGGCTAACTGAGCCCATCCCCATACCTAAATATTTACAATCAAAATGTATGCTGTTGCAGGCAAAGTTTCAATAAAGACATTAAAGTGTAGTTCAAGGATTGAATTGTTTCAGTGATCTCACACGGCCATCTTCCCTAAGAGAGAGGTTGAGGAGGGAGATAGCGGTTTCCATGGGAACAAAACACCAATACTCCACCTGGTTCTGATGCTGTAATAAGGACGTACAGAAAACAGAGGGTTAGTTAAGCGAGGTGGAAATTTAGAACAAAATATACCGGTAATCGTTTATTTCAACCTAAACTTGCCAGGAGCTATGGAACATGGTAAGTGGTCAAGGAATTTTTCTGCAGAGGACGCACAAATTAACTCGAGGTTAATGGGCCTCATTTTCTCCTCGATCGTAAAAGTCAGTCGTGATCAGTGGGGGGTGTGGTTGATTCAAGTAATAGCTTTATTGTGTACTACCAAGTACACTGTAGTGTAGAGCAATTGCTATTACTCAGTGCATGGAAGGAAAGGTGCGCAATTGCGCACATCAGCTGCCTAAAACGAGACTGAGCACACAAATACCTGCGCACGCCGTAGTTTTGAACGAAATGAAACGAACACACCCATAGCGCCAGGCTCTGTTTCTGACCAGTGCATGCTATCAGCGAAAGTGTGGTAATGAATGTTAATGTATGAGCACCATTGCTGAATGAATGTTAATGTATGAGCACCACTGCTGATTGGTTCAAACTTAGCGATTGAAATGCCATCTTCAGGCAAATATTACTCTTAACCATGTCTGTTTATAGTTCGTCTGCATGTGCTGAAGATGGCGCTGCAGTCAAAGACTGGTTCCTCTCTACGTCACATTCAGTGTGTCCTCTGGTGTAACAAAGTAGCCACAGAAGAGGAGCTGTCAGTGAGTTGACCAATAGGTGTCACTACGGCCCAATTCATTGCATGTAGTGGACCCATTCATTCTTGATCGATCACCAATCACGTGAATTTTCCTGTGTATTGGTCCACTAGAACTTTGCTGCCATCTTTTGGCGATACACGTGGCTGACTGCTCCTATTTGGGCCACCAGAAAAGCAGGCATGGCAGGGCCACCAACTTTTTTCCAGTGGTAGCCCTGCTAACTACCATGGCAAAATCCTTAATTTAGACCCCTGTTGCGGCGGACAAGCCAAAACCCACACTCCTAAGCTTATTTAGGAGTGTGAGTACCCACAAGCCTGTTTTTTTCTCTTTTCAAGCACTGATTATTTAATCAACCTTGCTTCCCATGATTGCATGTTACCTTAATTCTGGCAAGAATCATGCGATTTATGCTCCTGGAAAGCCTAGGCTGAAATAAATATGAACAAAAGCAGGTGAAGTTAAAATGTAAACAAAATAACTAGTAAATTAACAAAAGATTTGCTGAATTAATGTCAAGCAAGAAGTCACTTCTTGTGTCTGCGAGTCTTTGTTTTTAAGTTCTTCAGCATAAGAAGCTTAAAGCCACACTGTATTGAATTCAGATAGTGCTTACATCTGCCAACATTATTGAAGTGCAAGGGTGGCTTTCCACTGGAGCGTTTCTGTGTGTGGAAACGCTCGAAAGCATTGTTTCCACTCTGACCAACGCCGCGGAAACAAACAATGCTTTTGAGCGTTTCCACACACGGAAACGCTCCAATGGAAGCCACCTTAAGATGTACTCTGCTCTATCTGAATACATTAGAGCTCTGCCTGCAGTTTTTTCCATGCGTGCTGAAGATTTGTACTGACGCAGCCCTCCTGGTACACCGGTACGTACACCCCTACCCCACCCCCAACCCGTGTACATACTTTGAAGTATGTAGCAGGCTAGCATTTTGGGGCTACTGTACAGACCTGTACCTGCATTCTCCTAACACTTTGAAAATTCCGTAAAAATTCTATACAGAGGGTCTTTAAAGCTCCACATGTGTGTGTCCTTCGTCAAAGGTTAGCTGTGCCCTGCCTCACATTGGAGACACAACTACAAAGAACGGTCACCACTCTGGTGACATTATGACCACACCATGTGGGCAGTGGACTGCACTTCTGACACCACCTTTTCTAGCTGAAGAAAGAACTCCAGGCACAAGAGAACACGGTTTATGGTGCTTGGGAGCTACTTAAGAACTCGGTACTGGTGAAGTGATCTGCAATGAGTGACCTCGGAGGAGGAGCGTCTCGCAAGAAGCCGAGCCACCCTGCCTTCACATAGATCATTGCAAACCACTACTGGGGTATTTAATTGTGAATAAATCTAATTGTAAATAAACAGGAATTAAAGTTGTTATGAGGCTACAAAAGAAGCTATGATGGAATGTACAATGAGCATATGACATGAAATCGGCATAGAATGATGAGATGATATAAAGTCTGCAGATGGGCAATGAACCAATGATGAATTATGACAATAGACAAATCCCAAATTGACGAAAACGAGAAAGATCTGCGCACTTCCGCTGAAATGGCAAACAGAACCTCGGTCTGAAACCATCTGACACTGAATGATGTGATGCAGAAAACCCCACGACCATGTGACGACAGTGAGTTCGATGACGTTGCGTCAGACTCGACCATTGCTGAATCATGGATTGCGTCACGTCAGCTGGTTTCAGGCCCAAGTGCGCAGATCTGGGAATTTGGGATTTGTCATATTTTACCTTGAGACAATGAAAACCGGCAATAAATTGAAATAATCAAATCCCTGAACCTAAGTGAACTCAACATGAAGCAAACTTACAAGTGTTCTTGATTTTTTTATTGACATACGGTGCCCCCGACTTTGCAAAGTGCTACGTCGGCCCTCAGCCCATTGCTGCCGCCGTTTGTAACTTTCGGCTCTGACGGCGTACGAAAAACGCTTAAAGAGCAAGGTTTGAAATCTAGTGAGAGAAACTCCAGCGAGGGGAGGGATATCCGGCCATTTTCTTCCCTATCACCTGATTGTTGCCACAGAAACTCACCAAGCCCTTTCTCTGCTTACATTCTAACAAATGGGAAACGATGTCGTCTGCTTGCGCTACACTCATTTGAGCCTGAGGAGGCCTTCTTGTGTGCTTCCCTCCCTACACCCCCATATAATCATACAATGGACTCCACCAAAAGCAACATAAGCATAACTGGGACAAACCACTTTGTTACTTAAAGGGGTGGGGAGCAACCACTCCTCTCAACAACATCAACAGCAACTAACATGCAGAACAGATTTTGAAAATCAAAATACCGTACTTGGAAAATAAAATGAAGCAAAACTAATACCTTTTCAAAAAAGATGGTGGCCTACTAGTTCTCCCACATGACATCACGGCCATTCATTGTCCAAGCATGATATAACACAACCAAACGCATCCTCTCAGACAATTGGTCATATGAATAAAGAGTAGCAAATGCTTTTTACTTGAATTTTGCAATACAAATGCATTAGGCAATGCTGTACAAATCTGAAGTAAAAGGATTTGCTCGTCTTTATTCATATGACCAATTAACCTCACCTAATCCTTTGTGCCCATGGCCGCTTGACCAGCTTAGCGTGACAGCGGTCATTAAGGTTCTGATGTCATATGGTGAGAACTGTTAGACCGCTATCTTTGTTGGAAAAGTCTCTAAGATGAAAGCAGAGAGAAAACAATGAGAAAAGTTCCGTAAGTTAAGGAAACTGGCAATAGGTCGACTACCAGCACAAACCTGAAAATGTGCTTGAGAACTTAGGAAGTAACACTAGTTTGTATAAATTAGCAGAACTATGCAAAAGGCAATTGCAGGTTTCTACAACTTTGAGGATATCTAGGACTGCGGTCGCCAGACCTGGGTCCAACGGCACAACAGACAGGCAGTTGAGCAGGAAGGTTGAGGTCATGCTTGAAACATTTGGGTTCAATCCGAAGAAAACTTGTGAATTGCCTCGAAAATTCTTTGTGTAAACATTGCTGTATTGAAAGCTCTTTAACAACGGTAAACGACTCATTCTACAAAGATTTGTTTAACTTAAAACTGGTGTAGAACTGTGTGTATTTGATAGACATTTTAAAACATTGCATTTGTGCACAAAAAAGAACCATTGACAAGGTGTGAGAACCATTCACCAAGACAGGTCTACATACCAACAATCCCATGATCTTTAAACCCCGACAAACAATAAAACAAGAAAATATTCAAAACTTCAGCAGTAGAAACAACAAAAATAGCGGACACCCTGAGATAAGAGAACCAGTCGCTGTGGTTTATGAAGGAAAGAAGGCAATGAAAGGACTCTTATGCAGAAAAATCCTGATTTTGGAATCCTGACTAATTCTAGACGGACAGAAATGCCAAAAATCTTCATGCATAATCAGCCAACTGGTTCTAGGATCTCTTGGGTAAAAACAGCGAACCACCTCATCACAGCAATACAGAAACAAAAGAGCGAATCACGTCCACAGCCGAGACAAAACACGTGAGCTACATACCCTAAAACTTTTACCCAATTGCATCTGCATGCAGTCGCGTGAAAGGAGAAGATAAGATGTACGTTTGTGTCTGATGGGTGGCCACGAATGACCTGGCCAGTTTGTCGATGCTACTAGTGGCATCAACTGATATGAAATCAACTCAGTTTGCGTAATAACTCAGTAAACTGACAGAAAGATGTGAACATTCACAATAGCTGCACTTCCATTACAGCTCTTAAACCCGCTCTTATAGGTACCGGTGTCTATCCGTGTTTAAATAGACCGGATATTCAACTATGCATCAATGAACTTACCATTTTGAAAACAAACCTACAACTGATAGCTTATGCTCTTTGCGAACAATCCTCAAAGGCCAATACATATTGGTCAAGTGTTTTACCCGAGGACTCAACTCACCTTAGCACCACCAAATAAACCCCGTAATCCTCCACGTTTTTTGTTTTTACCCCCTGACCACGTCCCCTTCGCTTCAGACCGTACCGTCAACCGAGGTGTCAGATTTGTCGTTGAGTTATTCAAACTATCCGTCCCGCTGCCGCCGAGGCTGAGGTCTTCAAAAGGAATGTCGCCAGGATGTTGGAACCCTGACTTGAATTTGTCTACAACCATTTTGGAATCCTGCAAGAGACGATGGCAGAATAGTTCTATGGTCACACAATAGAGGGACACACCAGTGGTGACCGAAATCTCATGCATTTCAACTCAGTACCTCAGAGTAGTTGGTCATACCACTCCCAACAGCAATGACCAAGGCACAATAGGGCACCACATAGTAGAAATGAACATCATGACGGCATCCATAATGATGTGGAGGCCATTGCTTACGTCTTTGATGTGAAATTTTGTGGCGTTCTAGGACCTCAAACAGACTGCCACTGACGGCAGTAAAGTTCCATTGAGGGGTTAAGACAAGAACTGAACCATAAACCTTCCCGTCTATAGAGGCTTTGCGTATGACGTCACAAGCCGCCATGCTGGAGGACACATACTGCAGAGCGCAGTGAAATGAGCCGTGCATGCCCCAATGACGTTAAGCCATACAATGGCGTGGCGCACTTCACGCAAGTCACGTCACGGTCGGCTCACGCCTCTGCGCCCTGTGTCCCCAGAATGGCTGCCACGATGACGTCATTACAAAGCCTCTATTCCTAAAGAGGACAGTCAGTTCGTTTGTGCTCAACATGGATTTCTAGTCGTCATTTACCTCTGATGGGTTGACTGATTGTGAAGCTCGCACCATTCCCTCTATACACGTATTAATAATTGGTAAGACATTGTTTTCTATATCTGCACTCGCTTTTATGAAATCCTGTATCCGTGTTATTCGTCTCTCGTCCATATCCTGTAAGCTCTGAAAAAGACAGAAAATGTTATGAATACCTTCAGCGTTCTGATGGAAAAAGGCAGTACGACACTACACATGACAGACTACTAACTTATACTTTATTTTGTCCCACACATATTATTATTCCTTACTTTGCACTGTTCTTTCCTTACACCCCTGTCCCTGCAGGGCCTGATTTCGGCTCATTTAGCTTTCTGTTGCTATAAATGATTTTATTAGTAACAAGAAATTACCGGAATCGGGTCATGTTAGGACGGGCCTTTTCCAATTCAAGACACATCGCCAAATATATTTTATATGTACATGTAACTTCTTGTACAGGGCCAGTAATGCCCTCAGGTCTCAGCCCTTTCAAATTGTAATTGCAGTTTCATCAATTAAACTACTTATGAACTGAAAACACTACAAATCAGAATGGATGACTAGGTGTTTTGAGAGAATTGTAGTAAATCTTACCTTAAATACTTGTGGCATGAGTGTTGTATAGTGTTCCCCTTGGAGAGCGTTTGTCTTTTGTAACTGTGCAGCATATTCACTTTTCATTTCTTCACATTGTTGCTCTTTGTATTGTGCGATTGTTTTTTGTCTCTCTACCTCTGCTCGCGATAAATTTATGTTTGCATCTGCCTGTTTGTAATTATCTTGAGCTTTTTCTGAGTCTTTGAATGCTTTTTCATATTGCTTTTTACTCTGAAGAGAAGACGCAACAACCATCAGTATTTGAATAAATTTACATAAAGAAGCTGGAATGACCAATCCTGTTTGTGTAAATCTACATACAGTTAATTAAAACAACCAATCAGAGTGCACATATATATTTACGTTACAGATGAAACAACCAATCAGAACTTACAAAATTTACATAACAGATAAATTGACCAATCAGATTACACAACACATTTAAATCTACTCAACAATACCGCACATATTATGTTCCATTCACAACAAAAAACTTCCTTATTTTGAAAAGAACAGACTTTCTTCACGAATATTAATATGAGATGTTAGTGACTAGACTTTATGTAACTTCCTCCACTTTATAATTGTGGCCAAACCGAAGGGGGAAATTCCCCGGTTATGAATGGCCTGGCCATCAATGCCATCGGACATCATTCATGTTCCTAATATTATCCTGCGTACTCACATTTTGTAAAAGTTCTAAAGATTTGTCTAGCTGTTTTTGTAAATCCTTCCCTTCTGATAGGTGTTTCTTCCTCTCCTGTTTTAGTTCCTGGATGAGGACAGTCATATCTTTTGTCACCATCGAGTTCAGGTTCTCTGATATTAACTCATGCTGACTGGCGATGTCATGGACTTCATTTATCATGGACAGGAAGCCTTTGGCGTATGAAAACCTGCAAAGATATCAAATCAGGGTGAGATGTGGCGATGACAGACACCAACTCTTGCTAGTCAAGGATCCCTAACCCTAGTGGTTATCACGTCTGCTCAGCAAGTGGCAGGTCCCGGGTTCGAATCCAGCCCGCAGGCCTTGTATTTTGAGGCAAGTGAAAAACTGCTCGCCTCAGAACAATAGAGTTTTCTACTGTTCTGAGGCGAGCAGTTTTTCACTTGCCTCAGAAGACAAGGCCTGAGCCCGGGCCATATGAGATATCCCTGGTTCTTCAGTCCATCACATGGGACAGTAGTGCCTTGTACCTTGTGCCTTTGCAAGGGCAAGTAAAAGACCCCATCCAAGTGAGGAACATGAGTAGCTTGAGATGGCCTCTTCTATACTTGGCAGGGCCAATAATGCAATGGCTTTGGCCCTGACTGGAAAAAATCCAAATCCAAATCCACCTCGCTGTGCGCAACTTCATTGCAGTGTTGCAATGGTTGAATCGGACTCAAGACTGAAATACTGTGGGTTCGATACCTGGTTGAGTCGCCACTGTAGGCGCTCTCAATCTGGTGGGAGAAGGCTCAAGGACATACTCTTTGATGTTGAGAGCATGGACACAAAGAAATAGCATGACAACGTTTGTACCAGCATCTTTGATTAGCTGATGACATTTAGATCTAAGGCTAATCTGATATCTGTTACATATCATATCACATCCTTCTATTCTCTTTATAGAACAAAGCCTTATTGTCATTGGGTCATGGGTGTAATACATTAGCTGTAACAAATCATGATTTAACCCTTTTATTGTGATTTGTATTAGATTTTTCCATCAGGGCCGAAGCCATAGCATTATTGGCCCTGGTAAGTATGGAAGAGGCCATCTCAAGCTACTCATGTTTGTTCCACATTTGGATGGGGCTTTTTACTTGCACTTGCAAAGGCACCACGGCTCACTGTCCCATGCTGTGATAGCAGATGCAACCGTGAAGGTCAGGGACAGAGCATTCTGAGTGGCATGGATCCACATCTAGAGACCCGGCCATGTTGCCTCTCTGCCAGCAAGCTACTGCGATTTTTTCTGTGACCACTGCAAAAGTTTCCTGGGCAGTGTTATTCATTCAACCACGCCAACAGGTCACATGCTGACAAGCAATGGAACTCTGTGCCAAGGGCTGCAAAATGCATCCTCCCACAGCAGGACTTTGGTCTCGTTCGTGAGCGGATGAAGAGAAGCGAGGTAAAAACCCCTGCGGTGGGAGGATGGCAAAATGGCGCAGCGACCCCAACAAACTGCTGTCGTGGGTTCAGATCTTAAGTTTGGATTCCGCCAAAAACCTCGGACCATTTCATCCGAGTGTGAGTAATACAACACTGTTGACTGTCAAGGCAGTATTTACTTGTCCTGATCGGGCTCATGTTTGGCAAATACCTACATGTACATTATAATTATATCCTTGATGATTCTATAGACAATTCCTTACAAATAACTACACATGAAACAAATAATACATGTATGTATTTCAACAGGGGAAGAGGCCACCCAGGGAATGTTTATTTCAATACAGGGGGAGAGGCCACCCAGGGAATGTTTATTTCAATACAGGGGGAGAGGCCACCCAGGGAATGTTTATTTCAATACAGGGGGAGAGGCCACCCAGGGAATGTTTATTTCAATACAGGGGGAGAGGCCACAAAGAAATCCCTTTTCGTGACCGAAGGAACATCTCGAAGAAGCCTAATGGATTGAAAGATACTACATGTATCTGAATTGAGAGTGTCCTGATTACAGAGCCCAAACTGAATAGAAATGATCAGTTTTGTGGCTGAACTTTGGTGTCCCCAATAGAAAAGTGTTCTCCTGACAGAGGTGTCCGCTAAGGGAGGTTCTACTCTACAGGTCACGTGCATGTGGGTACTCTAACCCTGGAACTAGATTTTAAGTTTGTTTGACAAGGAGACTTGGGGAGAATGGAAAACAGAGTGAAGAGTGCTCACTGACCTCTTCCATTATGCATTCATCAAACACTGAGTAAATTCTGTACATGAATGAATACGGTACTGGTACGGTACAGGGAATACTCAATCCCTATGTACATATACACGTAAAATCAATTTGTCAAACCTGAAGTACGGAACCCTCCAACTCCAACTAAACGTCCCATGCACTTGCCGTTGTATGAAAAGTGTGTGGTTGACTGGTAGGCAGTTTTCAAGAGCCCTTGTCTGGAGAGCTCAGTTACAAGCTTGTCACTTTCATCAAGCTATTCACACCAGGAATCAGGATATAATTTTTTATAGAGCAATTTTCATTTAATGAAACAAAAGAATTATCGATAAGTGAGCTGGTAGTGTGACTGGGTTTAGTCTGACCCAGAATATTATTTCATCGTTTACAGATTGGCCTGACTGGAATGAAAATTGAACCCGACAATGCGGAGGTGACAGGACTGATGATTTCACTACACCTCTCAGGCAGCTGACAGGTCCCATGATGGATGCGAGTGTCCGCAAAAGAAGGGTGTCCTGGCAATGACTGTCTCCCCTTGACATTCAACTCTACATAAACAATGTACTTTCATATACAGGTAAATGTACCGTAAATGTACATGTACATGTAAATAACTTCATGTCTGTCGTGGTGGTTTTTAGATTATAATAATGATTTTTGTTATATATAATATCAGGACTTTGAAAAAACTGTCCCAATTCCTGTACTCCACATTTCACATGATAATTGTTTGAACAATACAATAGTAAAGTATTCACAGCATAACAGGATAAAAGGTATTAATCCTTCACATACAGCTGTGAGACCTGAAGGCAGTCTACAGGATATCATTACATTAATTCTATTGTCAATGGTACACACACTTTGATATTTCGACCTGAACTCCTTTTTCGTCAAATTCTCATAGCCTATATTGTCCATGGTTGATTTCGATAGCTGGGCCCAACTAGGTTGTCACACTGATTGATTTTGTGGTCAGGGAGTCTACAGCCCCTTTTACACTTTGAAATCTTCACCACGCTCTATCCGGACTGAGCACGGTTCAGTACAATTTGGCCCGTGTAAACGTGTCGAGACAACTTGTCTCGGTACCAAATGGCAGTGTAAACGGGCCTGTCCCGCTTGACCAAATTAGCCCTGCAATCCGAGGTAGGCTCGGTCCGGGTCGAGCACGGTTTGGTTTGGTGGAAATTCCACCAGTCTAAACCGGAAGAACTAATCTAGCCCGCTAACTTGGGCGCAGTGTGGATGGATCAACTACTCTACCTTGGCCTTCAAATCATTGCCACGAAACCTCCATGGCAACCGGCGCATTTTTACAGCCAACTGGGTGGGCTTGGCCCGGTTGATTTTTGCATTTAAATGCTTATCCCGCTTGAATTCAAAGCGGGCTCGGTCCGGGTCAAGCGCAGTAGGCTTCAACCGGGCTTGTGTAAAAGGGGGTTTTTGTTTAAATTCTTCTCTCAGGCTCCATATTTCTCCGTAATATGTATGGCTACCGGCCTACCGGTGGTGGTATGGTAACTCATCAGACTGATACGTACTGACAGACTCGCTGCATGTTACCCTTGGATGGGACTATATGGTTTCAGTAGCCAGTGACTCACCCTGATACTGTACAATGATAACCACACGCACCAAGTAAACAATCTCGTTTTTACATGTTTAAATGCTTGCCATGTTGCTGATGCACACTCCACTCTGCTTGATCTCAGCAACAAAGATTTCCATCAATCCATGTTGGAGTACTTTCTGAACAGTGAAAGGTGCCCTGAGGCTACCAAGTGAGCTCAACCAAGATCGGTCCAGCGAAATTTTGCAAATAGGGCCTCCTAGAAAAGTCCAACTCGGCTGTATTTGAACTTGAATTAGATTTTTCCATCAGGGCCGACGCCATAGCATTATTGGCCCTCGTAAGAGTGGAAGAGGCCATCACAAGCTACTCATGTTCCTCACTTGGATGGGGTCTTTTACTTGCCCTTGCAAAGGCACAAGGTACAAGGCACCACGGCTTACTGTCCCGGCGTGTGACGATGTGAAGAGGTAGGGATGATATTGATAATCCCATGTGGTCTGGGATTCGAACCAGGGCCTGATGCTTGCTGAGAGGACGTGATATAACCACTACACTATCAAGGTTCCTCCAGATGGGGGAGGGGGGGAATCAAAATGACAGTTGGCATTCTGTGCCACATCCTTTTTCCTGTCAGCTATTTTCATCTCCTTTGGTACCAGTCCCCCTGAGCTGTCAGACTAATATCAACAGGGTAGATACACCAGTAGAGACCAACAGTGTGGTCAGTCAACAGTCTTCTGTCCTGAAGATTACGAACAGCAGATGGCAGCATTCATTCACGATTATTTTTATATCAGAAGAAGAAATCTGACATCTCTTCCATGCCATTGAACTCAGTGGACTTCCTGTGGAGAACCCAGCACCTCCACGAACAGGAAATACATTGTTGGTCTTCTAAACGTTAGAATAACTGACCCAATTGGTGTAGGAAGATGGATCCTTGTCATTCCAGAGTGTGTTACTCATGAAATGTTTGTAAAAAGTACATGTAAATGGAGGACAATTAGTAAGTTTAGAGGAAGTACTGAGAATTTGATTCAGTATAACTAGAAGAATATTAGTGATATCAATATCACCTAACATTTCAGTAATACGTCATAGCTTTTTACTAAAAGAGGTACGTTTTGGAGCATTTTGTGCCTCTGGTATACTGGCCAATAGACAATTCTCAAATTCACAGATCTGCGCCCTTCCGCCGAAATCTCAACCAGAACCTCGATCTGAAACTGGGTGACGTGACGTAATCCATGATTCAGCTATGGTTGACTCTGACACAACATCGTCCAAGTCACTGTCGTGCGTCACGTCATTCAGTTTCAGACGGAGGTTATGGTTGAGATTTCGGCAGAAGTGTGCAGACCGTTGTCGTTTACGTCAATTTGAGAACGGTCTGTACTTACTGATAATCCTCTTCTTCTTTCTTTTTGGGTTGATAAGCTCTGGCTAATCGTCTGAAAAAAGACAACAGGAGATACGTATTAGAGGAAAAAGAATGTTCGGGGCTTTGTAACAGTGAACTATGCAAGCAAGAAACTGCAGTAAATCTCAAGTTATTGGTGTTTTTGAAATGATTGTTTTTTATTTTACAAATCTCCTTGGAAACCAATCTGGCGTAAAATTAGAATCTGCTTCACCTGCAGAAACTGTACACGTTTGATAAGTTTCTACAGCAGTATCGGCAGACATGGCCAGACTGCATCACTTTCCCACTTCACCCTGACTGCAGGTTGTTTTTCAGTGTCTAGTGTAACATGCCGTGGAGGCAGGGATTGCAACAAGTCAGTGCCCCCGGCTCGCAATCTGTACAGACTAAGCAAAACTGGCGGATTATAGTGCAATAACCATACACACAGACCACTACAAAATTTGCTTGGCATCTGAAGGGGACTAGAATATTCTCTGCCATCCTCCCACAGCAGGGTTTTCATCTACTCACACAAACTCAAACTCTACAACAGTGCAGATTTTCTCCACTATGTTACACAAATCAGACACTGTCAGCGATCAGTCGCCGCCATGTTTGACCGCATCACTCCTCCTAACGGAGTTACCGTTAGGAGCCTGATCACAATTGGTACATGTAGATATTTTTCCATTTAACCTTCCGCTGCACTACTTTTCAAGATGGTAACCTTCGAACAATGCTAAAGGGTGTTGGTTAAACCTCGTCCCAAGACCCTCTAGTGTCAAGATTGACACAAACTTTGTGTGCAAGTGTATATGACTAGGAGCGAGACCAAAGCCCTACTACAGGAGAATGATTCTCCACATAAAATCAACCACAATTGTTGAGAGATAAAATTATTGCCAGCACGATTGTACTCCAAACATTTATTACCAATCAATACACATCACGGTCTTCGCCTCAGTTTTCAACGTCNTTCACACAATGCCAACACAGTGTGTCTTAGAACACACACATGCCTGCACATAGTTGGCTTTGCAATGATCCCCAGGTCACCAAGCTGTGCCATTTTTCCTAATCTATCCTTTGTTATCATTATGTAACTCCCTAAGCCCGAAGACCTGGGAGTGTGAAAAATTAACCCCGTCGGGGAATATTAACCCCAACAGAGTTATAGCCTATGTAGGCCTAGCCTGCCAAACTGAGGTGAAGTGGTGTGGACATCTTTCAGGACTTATTGATTTATTTGGTTCACGAAAAGCAAAACAGCAAAATCATTTTGCATCAAGAAAATAAAATCGGGAAGGAAATTTCCACTTCCAGTTAGCTGATTAGTTGTATGGGGTCATGAGCCACATTCTTATACAATTAAAAAAAATTTTTAACCATGAAAATAATTTATATTTAGTGATATTTAACATTGAGGTCTTCCCAGAAGCAGACATCCAACACACTGTAATTCCAGACAAAGGCCAGGTCAGAGCATGTTGCCCATTGTTTGGGAACTGACCAGGAATTTCCTTGCTTTCTTTTGATAGGGGAGTGCCATAAATTGGACCACCAGTGTCGAGGCACCCGGGGAGGGGGGGGGGCAGATTTCGCTGAGGCTGGGGCAAGGACAAGGGTAGTAATGTCGAGTCCCCTGCTGGGCTTTGTGGTGCAGGTGAAGGTGCCCGGGCCAGCTTCCTCGGTGACAACTGCTCCACGGGGTCGAGGTTCTGATTTAGGCCTCCAGCCAAGGTAGGAGCCTGGTTGAGGGCCACTTCGTGGGTAAGAGGACCAGAGGCAGGGGATACTGGCTGGATTCTGCAGGGCCGTATTTAGCTTTTTGGTCCTGGGGGGGCAAAAGCCTCTCTGGGGGGGCAGAAGACCTCTTTTTGCCGTTTTTGGCCCCAAATCTGCATGAAAATCAGTTTTTTGGTTGGCTCTGGGCCCCCCGCTAAATACGGCCCTGTTCTGGGCATAGCACTGTCGTCTTCATACTTACTTCAATTTTGCCGCATATTCTGTTTCCACCGTACACCTGTCCTTGACATAATGACTGAACCGTTCACTGAATTCGATCCCCTTCAAAGTGTGACTTGCAAGATTATCATACTGATCCTGAAGTGAGAAAATTAAACAGGATTATCTCAAACTGGGGTCGAACTTCACCAAAACAGGATGCAACTGCACCTGCAAGCAGCAAGCCAAGGGGTACGTGTCTTCATTTCATGCTTACATGAGGAAGGAGAGAATGTCCCCAGGAAAAACTGTCCAGGAAACAGAAGATCCTGTTGTTACATTCTAATCTCTGGCAATTGGATTCTAACAGCATTCTCCACGAGGGTTTTGGGAGGGTGGGCCGCCCAACCATGGCGAAGTACCGCCCGTCCTAATGATGTCTGCCAGACCATAAAAAGCTCCCACCCAACCTTAAAATTGTTGCTCCAGAAGCCACGACAATGCATCTAAGGACCCCGAAATCAATTTTTTCTGGGGGAGGACCCCCCCCCCGTTTCATCGTTCTCGTGCCCAGGCAATTGCATGGCTAACTTCCGCCCGACCCTGACCAAACCCTGTGGAGAACACTGCTACAGCCATGCACCTGTCATAGAACAATAGAAGTGGACACTTTTTACTGGGAGATCTTCTTTACTGTTACACCTAGTCCCAGAGTAATCCCCAAACCTTTGGAAGATCTCAATCTCTCTAATAAACAACCAACATGTAATGAGTCAAATTACACATTCTCCCGCCCCAAACCAATCTTTAAATTGATCAGGCAATCCATGAGTCAAACTCGTGTCAAAAAATAAGCTGTGTGCGCAGAAAAACAATCAGTCTACTCTGAGAGGATGACTAATGGTGTGAAACCTCTTATAGAGGCCTGGAGAGTCTGCCAGATGGTTCTCAGCAGTGCAGACACTTCCAAGGGAAGATCCCGTCAATATCTTTTCCACTATATGTGTGGCGGTCTAGGAAAACCATTCGGTGATCGGATGTCGCTGAATGATCAACAAGGGCTGTCTGATTGCCTGTACATTGATCTACCACTGTTTACCTGTTACGTAGTACATTTCAGCTATTGAATCGTGCGGGATCACCAAGGCCAATAACACTTTCCTCCAACGCGACATCTGACGGGTGGCCTAGACCTCACATGACCTTACATGGGAATCAGAATGAGAGCCTAGTGGCGGAGAGGAAAGATCCGTGCTTATCACCTCTGTGGTCCAGGTTCAAACCCTGCAGAGATGTCTTCTTCATGTGACAGTGGGCTACTCTCTTCGAAGTGCAGGTTTCTACTGGCCCACCAGTTTCCTCCAGCTAATTTATGGAATATTGGCTCCTGTTTCAATATCATTTGAGCTATGGGCAGCTCTTGAGCTACGAGTTCCTGATCACTGTCCGTGAAGTTCAGATCCCCCCCTCCCCCCGACTTCTGGTGAACACAACCTCCCACCAAGCATCGTTTCTTACTGCACTCAAATTCTACAACCCAGGCAGTAATCATGGGTAATTTTGATGTCATATGGATGGAATAATGATTCGCAGGTTTGGGAGGAACGAAAGCAATCATTCGATGGATGCCAGCCGTCTGATATCAGGCACCTGAACTGTCGATTCCCATCGATCCAATCGTACACACATACATAGGCCAACTCCCCAACCAGTAGGCCTACCTCCACCTGTGCTACATGCAGGAGTGTGTGGAACACTCTCTCCCATGTTATAATACATTACCGTACCTTCATCTGGCACTTGGTGCCCGGACTGCCAACAACCATTTTGATTTTGGTATCCAAATTGGGTTTTGGCATGGTAGAAATAAATCCTCAAAACACCATAACTTATGATATTATAATCCAATTAGAATTCTTTGTCAGTCGTACGTTGTCAAAATTTGTCAACTTCACAACAAATAGTACATCAAATGTCTAGGGAATATTCCAAATTCACGAATTTATCCAGTCTAATCCCCTGTGAGTAATGCTCTGACAGTTTATGGAAGAAATCCTCGGTGCAGTGTCAAAGTCCTGTAAGTGTCAACCAAGAAAATGAGTGGAATTTCAACAAGAGCTAGGCATGATGAAGTAGGTCAAGTTGACCTACTTTCATCCAATTCAAAGACTGCAAGATGCATTGACTGCAGTGCAAGACAGAAGTCAATGGCAAATACAAACAGAATACAACTACAGCAACAGTTCATGAAGACACAGAACCTCTCAAAAGAGGTCAGTTATCCAGTGACATGACACAGACCAGAAAGTAGGTCATGGTGACCTAAAAACATCCTCAGGAGAAGCCAGTGTCCATCAAAGAAAAACCACAAAGGCAGGAGCAAGGAAGACTTGAATTGTGAACTCCATCCACTCGTAAACCATTGAATGTGCTTAACTTTCAGCTTCACCTTGAGAACTGCATTTCAATTCAACAGGAAGGCCTAGGGCATTTCAAATTCTTCAAAGATGAGTTGGAAACAGGGGAATCTGGATAGCAATCAACAGACTACAAAGGTAGGTGACTTATACGCCGGCAGGTTCAGGTGTACTACCAGGCAATCACAACCTGCTAGTGGGGAAAATACTTATGCCAAGGAAATTTCATAGCAGTGTGCTTGCATAATCAGTAACAGTTCATGTACGCCAGTTTAGATTACCAGTACATGTACATGTACATTGTGCATGGTATGCATCATAGACCAACAGATGCAGTTACACTAACAGTACACAGGGAGGGTTAACCAATCATGATGCAACTTAAATCATGCAGCCGGTTATGTAGATGGAAATGCATGATAAAATTGAATAGAGATGGTATCCACATGACAATGGCGACATGACATCCACTTGAAGAGTTCACATCCGACTCGCATTATGACTCCAGACGAAAGTGACAGTGATTTGCTTCTCATTGGAATCCAAATGAAACAACGTCGACGAACGTCCAAAATCCTCTCCAACTCAAATGAAATTGAATACAACCCCCTAAACCAGTTTGACAGTCCATGGATCCATTTTACCCAAATCCATAAGATCGGCACCCAAACTCAACAAAATAACCCTAATCACGCACCCTAGCCTTGAATGCCGAGGTTTGAAGAGAACAATAAAACACACCTTCCCACAGAACATCTCCTTCACACGGCAAAACAACTGTTCAATCACGAGAATCGCCAAAAAACATCACGATTTTTAAAAAGAATGGACGGGATAATGTGCGTTTATCGAGGTGAGTAACGCAGAGAAATAATACACGATTTGCATGCAGAGAATATGATGCTCGTTATAAAAAGATAATTTGATATTTGATAATTTGTGGAATGATGATTTTTTTCAACTGTCTGGATGTGTTGTTCATAGTTCAACTCGAGCTAAGTTGACCAGATTTCATGTGCACTTCTACTGTAGTGGTCTCTGGAGACATGGAACAGACAGTCAACTGAGAATGTGTAAGAAAATGCAGGAGGAAACAGCATATACCACATACTTGGTACGCAAACGATCTCAAGCCAGCAGCACACCAGGTGATATAGCTGGCAATCTACTCGCCACCGATCTTCTCACCAGCCACTGCAGACGAGGCGATATCGGTGGTTTGTTTGACATTAGGGAGTTTTCGCAAATCTGACGAAAAACGAAGTACGAAATACGAACTCGGACGTCATATCCATGACGTAATGTTTTTCAGGAAATGGTTCGTACCACAAATGTCCCTCCTGCCAGTGCGTCTTTTAGCATGTCATGTAGGATCGAAAGAGTTATGGCGCATCTTGAATTTTTAAATTTCCAATTCGTATCAACGAAGTGGAAACGAAAGACAAATTTCAAAGTTTAATATACACCGTACCTCTGTCGTTCTAACGTCATACGCTAAAAGACGCTCTTGCAGCAGGCGATATTTATGGTACCAGCCATTTCCTGAAATACATTACGTAATGGATATGACGTCCAATTTCGTATTTCGTACTTCGTTTTTCGTCAGATTTGCGAAAACTCCCTATTGGGCAAGTATCACTGGCGACAAGATTCCATGCTGTCCAGCACACACATAGTGTCAACAGCTGATTTCGGAAGGCCCTCAGAAACATACGAAGACTCAATGGGCTGCACGGAATCTGAGTTGGAATCTATCGTGTCCTTAGTTATAGCTTCACTATCAACTGATTATATAGGCATACAGCGAAAACAAGACAATTTTCTAATCACAATGTCGCAGAAAATGGCAAAAGATAATGAATCTGACACAATTTGAACATTAATCATACAAAATTATTACAGAAAATTACTGTCAACCATCTGACCCTATAATGTGACTCAACTGATAAATCAGCATCCAAAATTACTGAATTTGATACAAAGTACAACACAACACCAATAGGGAAAGATTCAGTGCAAGTGAAATATCAGTGGTCTGGTGAGAGATGACAAGTGGTAACACATCTGCCTCCAATGCAAGAGGGTACCTCTTGCATAGGAGTTCAAGTCCATGTAGCAACATCCGACTTGGAGGATGCAGGAGCGGATCCAGAATCATGGGAAAGAGGGGTCACAGCTACCGCACATCGTGGAAAACCTCGGTCAAACATCTTTTCAAAATTTCGAAATTTCCCAGCCAATTTTAAAGGTTTTCCACAAACATGTCAAAATAGAAGGGGCATGGGCCGGGTGTGCCCCCTCTTGAATCTGTGCCTGGGATGAGACATGCCTTCTTTTTCACAGATGCTGATAAGATGAGGTGAAAATGATCAACTACAGAAGGTAACTAAGAAGCAGAAGTGAGCTGGTGTCCTCTCAAATATCACAGACGTCCTGATGATGAGGTTGGGTGATTACGACATGAAGCACCTGCCTGTCAAGAGTAAAAAATACTTCCAAACAAAGAATAATCACAATAGGTAGAGAGATAGAAGAAGTTGTCCGAGGCCAGAAAAGTCCGCTGCACTGTGCAACACATGAAACCGGTGTCATGCAGAATACCTGGTACCTGGCTTTCCAACATGTTCCATGTTGTAAGACCGTGAGTTACAAAAGGTATGGCAGGACCGATGAGCACGATTAAGCTAGTTTTTTTGTGAAAATGTACAAAAAGAAATCTCTGACATGTCCGACGAGAATCCACAAAACGAACACAAACAGGAGAATTTGGGGAGGTTTTTCAGGTTTAGACACTAACCAATCCAAGATGTCTTCCACAGAGGAGACAACAATGGGCCAGCTCTGTTGACACTTTATGTTTAGTCTGGCAGTCCTGCAGGACGGAACCATCTCCTATTGTGACAAGGAGAGGCTTATCATCCTATAAAATCCAGGAACCCCCTCCGGTCTTCATCTATTTCTATTCATCTCTTGTCCATTTTGGGCTAACCTCAGTCACCTGTTAGAATGCCATTGTCTGAAAATGGCCAGGACAGGTCTGCCATATGTGCCATGGTTGAGGGGAGAAATTTGGGATGATGGGACATTGAGTAAGTTAGAGCTCAAGAAACAAACAACATCTGTCACTGGGACTTGGTGAGAGACCGGTGCGTACACGGCGCGTCCTGCAGGCCTTCCACCAATCAGATTCTTCGCCCCTCCGTGTTACCGCCTCCCTGATTGGTTGAACGCTTTCCCGACGCGTTGCTTACGTGCCAGGCTGGTATTATTTTTATAAGACCGCAAAGTCCAATGTAACATTCGTCAGCCCAAATGGTGTCCAATGGGAGACTTTACTGCTGTTAGAGGCTGCCTAACGGTCCTAAAAAAATTGATGTCACAGATGTCATTATGGATGACGTCATACTGTACATTTCCTCTCCGTGACGTCAAATCTCATGACGTCCTAGAACTGCTAACTTGTGGTGACCTCTAACTGCAGTAAAGTCGCCAACTGAGAAGTTTCCCCTGGACATTCACATACCAAGCGACATTTACATACCGCAGGGTTTCTGCCAGAAAAAAAAAGAGGGTACGGACAAAAAAATGTTTTTTTTAAAAATGTTTGAAAAAAATTTTTTGTTGAAAAACATTTTTTTTCTTTGAAAAAAATTTTTTTTTGAAAAAAAAAATTTTTGAAAAAAATTTGTTTGAAAAATTTTTTTTCCGATTTTTAAAAGGTTTTTTAAATGATGTTTGATGCCATTTATTTTAGGCATATTTTGAAGCATAAAATCCCGCGCTGGCCATGCTGGTTGTTTGGTTTCGTCCGGCATGTCATGGAAAATGGTTACCCAACGTTTTAGAGGGTACGGATCCGTACCCTGGAAAAATTTAAGGGAACAGAATTTTACCCATTTTACCCTCTGGCGGAAACCCTGTACCGGTACATGTACCACCATCCACATTCTAAGCGAAATAGTACAGATTTCTGCTGCATGCAGTATTTTTGTCCAAGTCAAAAAGACACAATGATGAAACTAATTAAGACCATAGACAAGTCGTGTGTCACTAATTAGAGACACTGCTGGCAGTAATCCAGTTTTGTTTTCAAAAGGACATGCATTCACTTGCATACGCCGACGCAGGAATCAAAGTATTATTCTTTGAGGGAAGACCCAGCTGATGAGATGAAGTGGAGACATTCATCAGACCATGGAAGTTGAATCAGACTTGAAGCCCATTGTAGCCCTGCTTGGCGAAGGAGAGATCAGTCTGAGTGGGCAACTGGGATTTGTATGAATGGTATCATGAGGCTTTGGGAGTTGGTTATCCTTCGCAGGTTTGGGAGTTGATATGAAGCTCCTCGGCTAGCCTATTGTGGATCAAAAGGCCTAGTAATTTACACTACATGTATACGATTTTTGCTTACGTCTGTCGGCCTATGTCCAACACGCACTGCATGAACTGCACTTATGACATGATTTTCTTTCCCCTGCGATATCGCATGCACAAGACGCCGGTATTTCTTCCGACATCATAAGCAGGACACATGAACCCAACCAATTAGTTACGTGGGAGTGGGTCATATGTAGAAATGCAGTGGCCTTCTCATTGCGATATGTATAGTAGATTGTTTTTCAAGGATGTACATGTATGAACAAAACTCATTAAGGACGTTTCTGAAAAACTGATAAGCCGTGGACCCCATGGACTTGCAAAAAACTGATCAGCTCTGGACGTACCGTAGGTCGCGACGCATCATATAAATAGGCCTCTAACACAAGCAAGGAACACCATCAGATTGATAAAGATTGATGCATTTGCAGATTGGTGTCCAGTGACTCATAGGGACTTCTCGATTCACTGATCTATGCAAATTACTTGCTATCGATAGTGTAACTTGTAGAGTGTTGTTTTAATGGGTGGAGAGTATCTGGAGGAGATAAAATTTTCTTAGTCACTATTGATACAGACGGGTGGAGATCACAGGAGTAAAGTGACTTGTCCAAGATCACATTGATACTTCATTTTTCTACCAGATTGATTTCACTGACTGACCCTAAAAACAGAGCACATTCCTATAGATCGCCTAGCTGCCAGCCCGTAAAACAGAGGCAAATTACATGTAACATGCGATAGTCACATATACATGCTGATCATTGTCCTGTAAATTATCAGACACTTAACCCAAATTTTGAAATTCAATTGGATAATAAGCAGGAAATGGCATGAAATGTTATGTAAATTGGATCAGCAGTTCTCATATATTTGTCTGTGCAGTTTCACTCTCTCTGTGTTTGTACCCAGTTCCTCGTATCGGATACATGCATACATATGTCATGATTCGAGAATTATTTTCATGCTGTCTCCAATATAATATTCAAAACTAATAATTCAATACACATGCACAGGGGGTCATCAAAACAGCATAATAAAGTAAAGCCAGAGGACACCAGGTGATATCGCTAGCGATCTACCCACCATCGATCTTTGCCAGCCACCAGGGGTGACCACCAGAGACTTGGCGATCAACTTTGGTATTGCACGAACATCGCTGGTAAGAAGACTTGACGCACTGCCGTCCAGCGCACACCTGGCACCAACAGCCGATTTTGCTCGCTAGCCATCAGATCACTTGCGATATCGTCTAGTGCACTGCTGGCTTCCACAAGAGTCAATCCCAGAGAAAACAAGGCTGTTATGGAAGACTACCAAAATAGGCAGTGGGAGGGTGATTGGTTCAATAGCCAGATCCTATGGTATTATAAGAGTACGCCTTCGTGAGTGTGCAGTACATTTATCAGTATTACTTCATTTCCCCATCCTCCCACTGACCAGAAGACGAGTGACACATCTTCTACCATATTGGACGGCAAAGGAAGGGGTTGTGAGAGTGACATACATGTACACAGCCCTACAAAGAAATTTGCCGAGTGGTAGCCCACATCCGTTCATAAGTTGAATATCCTGGCACTACGGGCTACACCGACTCTGCATAGACGATGAGCTGTCCCGGATATTCGTACACACATGCAGGTAAACCACTCATCTTATTATTATCAGCAGTTTTTTTTCTGTTCCTACACATTCTGGCGGTTTGCAAACAAGGTGGAACCACAACATGACTAACAAAGTCCCAGTCATCAAGGAAAGAAATAAGGCTATCAAAATGTACATTTTTGGCAACACTGTCACTGCGATACAAGTGAACCCAAAACCAAGAAGATCTGCTTGTGTACGATGTCAGCCGCGCATATTGCCAAAAGATGGCAGCAAAGATCTAGCGGACCAATACAAAGGAAAATCCATGTGATTGGTGCTCGATCAAGAACGGGTCCGCTGTACGCATTGAATTGGGCCGTAGTGACACCTACTGGTCAACTCGCTGACAGCTCCTACTGGTCTAAATTGACTGCTTCCAAGTGGACAACTCTCCTGTGATGGCGTAAGCTTTCATTGATAATGATAGTGTATTGTACGCGCGCCGGTCACCCATCCACGTCGTGATCGCGCTCAGCGTAGCTTAACTTCTAGCGCCGAGGCCAACGCGCCAACCACTAGGCCATAAAGGAAATCCTCCATGGCCGGCGGGTTAAGCCGTGCCATATAGTAGCTACAAGGGGTTCGATGCACCATCTCCCCCTTCGGACAGAGATGACTCGTCCTCGAGTCACTTAGCGCCACTCAGCGTCTCAGTGCCGAACTACATCCAGATTCGACTGGGAAGGTCTGCCAGATGTATTGTACGCGCGCCGGTCACCCATCCACGTCGTGATCGCGCTCAGTGTAGCTTAACTTCTAGCGCCGAGGCCAACGCGCCAACCACTAGGCCATAAAGGAAATCCTCCATGGCCGGCGGGTTAAGCCGTGCCATATAGTAGCTACAGGGGGTTCGATGCAGATAGCTCCTTTTTCCTTCTACATCAGTACCAGGATAGAGACTTCTGCAATAGATCAACAGTCTACTACAATAGGCCTACCGTGTCATGATTCTGATGTCATGATTTAAGAATACATTTGTATATTTGGAACGAACAGGGAAGTCTCAAACAACAAGTCAGATTGAATTGGAACAAAATCCAGTCAATAAAATAACGAAAATCTCAGTTGTTCTCTGAAGTCTGATCAGGGAAGGACAGGACATGACAGGTATTCATGGAATACACATAATGTAGATAATGGGCCTTTTGTACAATTACAAAGAAGAGCAAATTGAGTCAATCCAAAAACGATGAGTGGGAGACCTGGAAACACAAAAACCCAATCATAACAATGAGTGAAAAACACGGAAGTATAGTGAAACAGAAGTCACTTCAGAAAATTTGAAGTGTGAAAGTCATCCGGATGTAAGATCTACAGTTTGGTAATCCAAGTATTTTCAGCGATACAAAAAAGTGAACACAAATATATACACGATCCAATTGGTTTTGTAAGGATTCGATAAAACGTCCACGATTACACTACGAATATGAGTGTATTACAATGAATGAGGAAAATGTACAGACTTTTCGAATTCAAGGAAATTGACGTGGGGCTGATTAGATGTTCATGAACAAGCGAGATCACGCATGACTTTGTCGCGACTACAAGATGGGTGACATGTCATGATGGTTATCCGATTGTAATAGTCCAGCCAGACTCAACAAATGAAATAGACATGGTTCAAAATGATAGTTTATACACCGATTTTGTATCTCACACGATCGCAGCGCCCCTAGTAGAATTTCTGATGGCCACTTCCGTTTTCAACCTCACCAGGGCTCACATTTGGGGGCGATGTGGGCGACGTGGGGCGAAAATTTCGCCCAAAATCGCCCAAAATAACTCCCAGGGAGACATAAAGTCGCCTAAAAAAAAAAAAAAAAAAAAAAATTTTTCTGTTTTTTTTTAGGGGTATATGATCCCCTCTGAAGCATTTTCTGCACCCCAAAATGCCAAAATCCGCTCCTAAATGCCCTAAAATATCATCATTAAGTGTTAATTTCTTGCAAAGAGGCTGAAATCAAACAACTTTGTTAGATATGCCGTCCACAAATTTTATGTGAAGTCTCCCTCTTGAGAGTGAAGTCTCCCAAAATTTTGAGGCGGGAGACATTATTTCTCCCTAATTTTAGACCCAAGTGTGAGCCCTGCTCACTATCACAAGTGAGGAAAATATTTCCTCGATCGAGGTTGAAAAACACGTGTTGGTTCCCGATACCACCGCCAGGGATCCATCCCCAGGTGGCGGCATTTGGAACCAAATTGTGCGCAATTCAATCCAGGACATTTTTGCCCGTACTCCTGGTAGTGAGGTTGAGAACGGAAGTGACCGTTAGAAATTCTACTAGGGGCGCTGCGATTGCGAGAAGTGAAATCGGTGTTGTTATCACTGGCAGGATACTCTCACTACCAAGGAATGCTAATTTGATATTTGGTCTCCGCAAAGCAACCACAATGCCATCACGGGAACTTTCCCAATCACATGTCAGTACATCCATTTTCACAAGCAGACCAACATTCTAATAGTGATATTCACAAAAAAAAAACAATACCACATGTATCAATGCATGAGACTGAAACAAATGTAAGAATAGCTCCGATCTGAGAAGAAAACCGCAGAAATCGAATTCGATAGACACAAAATGATGGATAAATCCCAGTCGTTACAAACTGTTGGGTTGTCCCAGTAGAGTTATTGTGAGTCTGAATGTCATTACTCAGTGCAGGCTGTGTTTCTTGTTGCTCATGACTCACCCCTCAATGATCAATAGACGAGTCAGTGAGTGTGCACATGCGGGCGGTACACAGGCATGTGCACGCTTCAGTCGTGTTAACCCTCGCCATCTCATGCAGTATGATCCTATACTACCTAAGTTAAAATAGGACCCAGAAGCAGCGGAACCAGGCCATGGTGCCCGATGTGGGCATGTACATGTAGGTTGCAGCAGTGTTGGAGTACGTGTACTATTTTTGGGTGCAGGATGAGTTGTATAGTATGGAGTGGGTTTAAACGTGGGCAAGTGAGACGGCTGGTAATCAGTGCAGGTGTAAAAGAGACCCTCCCTCTTACCGGCTACACCTGCAAAATAACAGTCAGCAAAACTTCGTCCTGCACCAATCACTTGCAGTGATGTGACCAACCACCAGTGTTCTCGATGGGTTTTGTTTTAAGAGGGGCGGCGGTGGGCCTGGTGCCAAAGGCACCGCGTGAGGAGCCAAAGGCACCTTCTGGCGGGGGGTCTGGGGGCCTTCCCCCAGCGAAATTTGGATTTTAGGTGCTCTGAGATGCATTTTCTGAGCAAGAGCGATCTAAATCATAAATATTAGGGTGGACGAATTTTTAAGAGGGGCGGGCCGTTTTAAGAGGGGCGGATTTTGCCATCGGTATTTTTAAGAGGGGTGGGCCGCCCCCTTTCTTTAACTGGTGTGGAGAACACTGCCAACCATGTCTCCAGGGTCTTCCTCCGAATATTGCGTCCAGTTAAGTATGCCATTTGACTGATGTTCACGAAATACCAACTAGATCATCAGACGTGAAGATGTTGAATCCTCCAGATTCCTACAACAAGTGTAAATGAGTAAATTGGACTTGGAGCGACGTTGACGTAGGTCAAAGTAGAACGGAGTTGAGGTAAAAGTTGACAAACATGCCATAACCAGGTCACAAGTGGAAATGTGCACATAAAGGATATAAAGACCACATCAAAAAACTACTAACTAGACCACAATATCTAATGACACAACAATTTGAAGAAAAACTTTCATCCCACATCTAGACTTACACGTAGAGCTTTTCTCTTTCGAGTGAAGTGATTCATTGTAAATGTCTTCGTCTACATGGAAAAAGAAAAAAAAACACGTCAGAAAAACATTGTCAATTGACAAGATCTTCTACATATGTAGCCTTCCCCCTTACCTTCCTTGGTCACAAACATGTAGGCCTACAGGCCAATTTGGTTTTTTACACAGTTTCAAGTAGCCTAAAAGCACTTGTATAAATCTCACTATTTAAACAACCTTGTATTTTAATATTTATCTAACCCAATTAAAGTGTTTATATTATACAGAATGAAGATTTCTTCTATCTTGTTTGAATCAAAGATTGAATTGCCAGAGACCTCAGCTCCATGAACTATGGGATGCTAATCGCCCAGAGATAGAGTCTCCTCCAAACCTCCCACAGCACCAAGTTGATAACTTCGCTCTCGTGAGCTGTCAGGGTCGGACCCGGCGAATATCGTTGTAGCAGAACTTTATCAAAGTACTGGTTGGTAGGCGACATGCTCAATTCAAATGATGAACTTTCTGAAATATTTAGAAATCCTTTCCTTGTGCCATGGGTTGAGGAGCAATTATCTATACAATTGCTTGCAATCCAGCAACATTACACAGAACTATCGGTCAATGGGTTATCAAACCAAACCAAAGTGCCATTTCCGTATATTTACAGAATGTACATTACTGACTCTTCGTCTACAATGTACATTAGTGTACATTTTTGTATAATGTACAAATACCGTTGGCCTTGTGTTCTGAGTGCACATTTAGTCTGAAGAATTTGACAAAAACAACTTGGTACATGATTTCAAAACCATGGACAATCCCTGACCATCAGACGATCAATATCAAGGCTGACACTGACAGACTCCCATAAACTGCAGAGTATTGGAGAAGCCACGTGATTGAACAGTGCCTGGATGTCATTTCCATGTAACATTTGTCAAGAGCTGATGAGGACGGACGCCCAACTTATTTTGACTAGTATATGAATACCTGCAAAATCTTCAATCATGTCAATGGCACACTCCCTCCCACATGCCCGAAATTACAATGATTTGGTGTACAGGCCCATACCTCATTCAGTGACTCAAGGAAACAACTTATGCATGTGTCAAGAGAAGTAAAACCATTCAACCTCAACTCCTTCTCAGCCAACCAGCAAAAACAGCTTCTGTCCAATATGTTTTATTCCTGTTTAAACTAAACCCTGCCATGCCAATATCAGGAGAAAAGTTAAATTTTTTTCCACGAGGATGTATTGTAAAACAATGCACGAGGTGTGAACAGTGCAACCACATACATTGTACATTCAATGTTGGCTCAGTGAAATCCATCAAGAGCCAGAATTGATCACGACACACAAGAGATTCAACACACCTCAATTTTACCAAACCCTGGGAACATGATGAATTTTTTATGCCCTGAAACAATGCCAACCAAAGAGAAAGAGCATAATGAGTTAATTAGTCCACATAGATGTGCGTGGATTGATCGAACTTGGTCCCAGCCACCTGTTATAGACCCACACGGCACAGGTACATATTTATTTAGAAACTAAATTAACATTATTCGCATTCCTGCATCAGATATAAGGCGGATTTTTTACAAGGAAATACCTGAATGACGTTGTGCACATGCCCAACATTCTGAGAATCAGGACGACAATAATGGGAGACAAAAAGTATCCACAACATATCAAGGTTGTTACTGGTCCACATGGTACTGAAAGCCATTGGAGTACAAGGATTCATCAAACATCAAACAGAGTTAGCAGAAATCGATGTGCAATAACATTTTGAAAGTATCAAACATGTCAAAGATGATGCTGAAGGAAAGAATACAGACTCGAACTTCCTATTTCAAAACCAATGCTGCTGTATTTTTGGCTGTTCTCCTAAATGCAGGGTTTTCGTTCCAAACACAAAAGTGGGAACCCAAGAAATACACTAGAATATACAGGTATTCGCAATAATCAGGGGAAAGTTTTAGCCTATAATATTAATATTTACCTCTGTTGATTTCGGATAATTTACTGATCTTTAAATAATGCTGTGCTGAACACTCAGCAGCCTCAGGTAACGGTGCTTCAACTAGACTCACGACTGGTTAGCCTTCGGTGGAAACTCAATTGGGAAGTGTGTTTACGGCACACACACTGTCATGACTGTCTGAATCAGGCCTTTCCTTTTGAGGCACGCTAAAGTGTGCATGTGCCTCGCAAACAATAGAAATTCTATTGTTTGCGAGGCACATGCACATTTTAGCGCGCCTCAAAAGGAAAGGCCTGCTGAATGATGTTGAAGTTAACACCAGAACGATTCATCATACTGTTCAAGTCACAACCTTGAGCAGAAGTTGAATTTTACACAGCTGTCTGAGGGTGCACAGACAGTCTACGATCCAAACTACAAGGTCCTGTGGACTCCATGGACTGATTCTGTCACAGACTGATTGACTTCATCACCAATATTTTATTATGAAAACAAGGCCAGGAACCGATGTAGCTTTCATACAAATCTTGATGAAAGCTGCAATACAAGTCATAGTTTAACTACACATTTATATCAAAAGAGACCACTCAAATGAGCATTGACACCTCAAATGAGCATTGACACCTCAAATGAGCATTGATACCTCAAATGAGGACAACAACAATAGAATTGAGTAATGAAAGGTACATTGTACATGTAGCATTGAAATATATTTTCCTGTATCACTATCAGTGTACATTGTACCGGTAATTGTAATTGCACCAAGAGACAAAGGGTTAGGCCTAGTGAAAAGCCGAAAGTCGTCATCAGTCAGGCGTCAAACTTGTGTTGTTACGGGCAATGCTGTCAATGCTAAGAAGTAGGCAATAAGCATTAGGGCATAGGCGTACGTTTCGCCTTGCTGTAAGTGACATTCGATGTTGGCTAGGCCATCCATCATAACCTTGGCTAGCCAAGCCTGGAGGGCAAAAGTTCCCATTGATATTCATCCGGTGACCGGAAGAGAAAATGTACCGTATGTATGTCATGGAGAGCCGGAGCATGCAGAGCCAGAGGATTTCTCGGAAGTTCGTCACTAGGCCCATGAATGTGATATTACCAGATTATCCTAATCAGAATGGTGGCGCAATAGCAGTAGGCTAGGCCTACTACAATACATTCATTCATGAAGAGGCAGGCTGTAAAAAAGCATGATAGATACGATTTCAATTTTTGAGTTGAGTCATTCAATGCCCCAATCAATGCCAATCATACCGGTAATAGACAGGTTGCGAAATTAGCGGCCGCCATCTTTTTTGTAGACTTGGCCGAATTTTCGATTTTTTTCAAATATAATTCGGATATATTTTATTAGCTGCTTGCTTGCTAAAATATCTTTATGCAATTCTAGTGGCTTACTGTATGGCCTTTCTTTCTTTGAACACCTCTGACAGTACAAAATCCCACTGAAAAAACCCAAGCAACGGCAAAAGTCTACAGAAAAGATGGCGGCCACTAATTTCGCAACTTGTCTACGTCTATACATTAGGTAGGCCTGCTAGGTCCCTTACTAGGCCTAGTTAAATCTGGGGAAAAGCCAAAACGGCTTCCATATATTTGCGTGTGTGCATTCAATGATTCATGACACAGTCACAGTGCATTATTACACGCACCAATCTACAGCACTTCCTGCTCAATGCACACAGCGCAACCACTGCCTCACCCAGCAAAATGTCAACAACCAATTTCAATCGCATATTTTTCACGATCTGACGCCCAAATCCTGTTCATTTTTGCAGTAATGACTTCCATACTTACCCACAACTCGGTCCCCCAACTCATATTGGCATTCAAATCTTCAAAGTTATCATAAAACTGAAGTTTAGAGATATCCTACTCAGAAAATTTTCGCAAATGACCAATTTTCATTCCAATATGGCGATGAATTTTAGTTCCAAGTTTGTCTGCCTGACGGCGCAGTGTCAGCGCCACCTATCGTTTGGCTGCGGAACCAGACTAATTCTTCTACCTGCGTAATGGGGAACCCGCACGCTGAGGTACCAACTGCATGCTGAGGTACCATTTAAGTCCTGGGGACGAGATTGGGTTTACGGTCGTTTCGTTACACGGCCTTTTCGTTACTGTCAGTTCGTTAGGCCTACCTGAGTTGGTCGTTTCGGGTACGCGAATTTGGTAGTTTCGTTTTGGTAGTTTCGTTACATGCGTTTGGTTAACATGCCTTTTGGAGTGATATCGTCTATTTTTGGGTCAACTTGGAGGAATTACACTTATCCTCTCCTCCATCCACGTCACACTAAACTTTGAACAGTCCGCACAAACATCTATTGCTCCTCCATCCATATATAGTCCATCCTCAATTTCCAATCCAGTTTGTACGGAAGCGTATTAGTGCCAAGTAATTTTATTTTTTATCACGTTCGAACGCAATAACATCACGTTCGAACGTGATACTAACACGTTCGAACGTGATACCCGCCATTATCACGTTCGAACGAGATAACTATTACGTTCAAACGTGATATTATCACGTTCAAACGTGATGACCAACACGTTCGAACGAGATGACTATCACGTTCGAACGAGATGACTATCACGTTCGAACGAGATGACTATCACGTTCGAACGAGATGACTATTACGTTAGAACGAGATAAGTATCACGTTCGAACGAGATAAGTATCACGTTCGAACTAGATGACTATCACGTTCGAACGTGATGACTATTACGTTAGAACGAGATAACTATTACGTTAGAACGTGATAACTATCGCGTTATTACGTGATAATTAATACGCTTCCCTAAGAATCCCCCCCCCCCACGCTGAAAAAATAATTCCCTGCAGCAGTTTCCGTTGAACCTCGGAAGGATATTCACTGCTGTATTCATCATTGCTGTATTCACCATTAACGTTGTTGTATTCATCATGAATACCTCCATATTCATCCATTCCATGCCCAATAGGGTTTTCATGTCACTGCACTGCTTCAGATTAACAGCTTCTATTTCTTTCTTTTTAGATCTACTCATTATCCTGATATTTACCCTCCAAACCAGTCAAAAGACTCCATCCAAATAATCAAGTCACCGTCATCCTCGACAACTAACACATCAAGACTTTGTTACCTGCTGGTGGTGGCCCTGCATGCTTGTCTCTTCTTCCGTCACAGCTTACATCAGGAAAGAACACATCCTGTCTGTGGTGGAGGACGCGGATTAACACTAACAGCACTGTCCCTGGTGGCTGCTTCTCTAACTACTCAACCCGTCTGCTACGGCTTTGTTACATCTTGAGGTCATCAGGAAGGTTCTTTCAAAAGAAGCGATTTCTTGTAGCTTTTCAATCACATGAAGGGCATGAATTGATAGGAAAGAAGAGAACAGCAACGGAGCTATGGCAAAAAACACTGTACCATGGGTGGTGAAGGCTTTTCGATAATGACAAAACCCAAACTGAGAAGAGCATTAGTCAGACATTGAAATAAATAATTCTGAGAGGTTGAAGTCAAGAACATCCTTCATTAAGCCAACTTTTTGATCATTCATAAGTGATCATCTCGAGCTCATTAGTCTTATTTTCATTACAATATCGGAACAGTTCAATGGCTTCACAATGAGCACAAGACATTAAAGAAAATTTGAGAGAGGCATCGAAGATATGCAGAACTTACCATTCAAATGAGCTTCACTTCATTTCATGAAGTTTTAATAAGTGGTGAGTGGAAGCATAGTGGAAGATTGCGTCGATATGATTATTGTGACAGATCGTTATGACACAGCGAGAGATTCTGCTCCAGGCAGAAAGTTATTAGCTCAGTGTCATGATGCTAGGAAGCTAGAACTTGCTGGTGAATCATTCTTTGCTTTTTCTAGACAGTAAACCAAATGTCTTGGTCATGTAACTGGCAAAATGCTGACGCTGAAAACTTCAGTAACTTGCCAGCAGTCAGGAGCCGAAACAAACCCCACCTCTTTTTCAGAATACGGAGGTCGTACTGCTATTCAGATGGTCAAATCACACAACCAACACCCACAGCTTACACTTGACATGATACTCACATATTGCTGCATTCGGAAAAAACATCTCCGCACAGCAGCGATATGGGAAGTACACCAAATTTCTGCATGTTTTTATAAGATTTACATCATCTGATGCTGCTCTTCATGCATAAGTATGTGCATCAGTTTACCAATATGATGGAGCCAAAATATGGATAACAGAGTGCATCTTTGTCTTTCGATCCTTGAGTTGGTAATGTTGGTGTACTGAAGATGCCAACAAGCTTTTTTTTAAAATACATGTACTAGTAATTGTATTGTCATCTGTAGACAACAGATAAGGGTGAGATCTTGTTATGAACAGGGAGTGCGATGATGCTGTGAGGAGCGGAGTGGAAAAACATTCTTTTAGAGCAGAAAATGAAGGCAATGTAATCAATGGATGAACTCTGGCAAGGCCAACCAATAAAATCTGATATCTTTTATGGAAAAATTTTATGACGATTTGGCCCAGCTGCAAAAATGGAATGCAAGAGATATGACAGCAAAGCTGTAGATGGATTAGATAGATTCAGGTCATGCTATTGGCTATTAGAGGCTCCAACATACTTGGTAAATTCTTAGCTCCATGATGAGCCCAATCTGTTTGCCAACGTAAGATTTAGTCAATGGTAGCAAAAGATGGTGGTTGACCACGCAAAAGCACATACTCTATACGACAAGATCTCACTCTGTACACAAAGTTTTCTAAAGCAGCAAAAAGTCATTAACATGCAGAAGCTCCATCCAACTGCACTTGACTTAGATGCCAGTGAAAAGGATTTCAGTATGCTAAATGCCAATAAGCTGAGTATGGGCATATTTCAACTGCACTGAAACCAATTTCTGTTGTTTAACCCTTTCCTAACAGCAATGTGTAGGCCTTATGAAATGGGTGTTGAAGAAAGCGACGTCTTCCAAATGACGAACTGGTAGGAGGAGGTGGTCTGATGAAATATCAATTGAGTGGGTAGTGCAGTGGCAGCATCCAAGCCTGCCACCAATGCGGTCATGGGGTCAATTCCAGGTCATGGCAGTGATTTTACGCAGTCGAGAGTAGGCCTAGATCTCGCCTCACCAGGGCTTCAGTTTTCTCCTATAATTGCAGAAATATCACCTTTTATTGTTTGGGTGAGTGGCTATGATATTCAGCATTGCTGCTTGCACTCGTGAGGTAATATTTTTGAAATACCGAGTGCATTAAACAGTGATTTCTTTTTGCTGCCTCTCTCTGAATGCACCTTATTGAAAGTAAAGAGGCAGTTTGTGTACCCTGTAATTCATACTGCTTCAGTGGTGCGAAATAAATTGACATTGACCAAATTACTGTCACAAGACCACTGGTGTGATATCACGGCCACCTCCATAATCAATAGGTAAATTACCTGAGTGTAAGGGGCAGGGGAGACTATCCATCTACTGGCAGTGTTGAAATTCGACGCAGGTATTGCTATATCCACCATCAACGATAAGAGGATCAGTGCTCAATGATGATGCGAAAGGGGAAACTTCTATGTTCAAAAGTGCCGGCCATGGTTCACCGGACTCATGACTTTTGTTTTTATGTCAAAGGAAAAAGAGTAGTGAG